>JAJAGP010006111.1:0-24972 GCA_025084515.1 Ancistrus triradiatus | reverse complement strand
CTCCATAATGACGTCCCTCACGTTATCCACGAAATCCATGGTGTTCTGGATGTGATGATCCGCTGTGATGATCCGAGGAGGGGGCCTCAGAGTACACCTCTCACCATCTTACAACGGAGCCATCACAGCCCTTCCCCAATCCTGTGTGAATGGCACACGTGGCCATTGTTGTTAATGGCTATGTCAATCTGCATATTAAACTGATCACCAGTCCCATTGTTATGCAATGGTGCTGGTACCAGTCATTATGCAAATGTGCTGTATATAAGATTGGGGAAGTTTTCCAACTAGCTGAGACTGAAGAAGTCACTTAGATGAGTGACGAAACGTTTCTCCAAAAAAATCTATGTCCAGATCAACAGATTCAACTTCTGGGATTAAGCTGCCTTCAAGACGACATCTTTTCATGGGATGTCTGTGCAATTTTCAACAAGACAATGCAAAGCCACATGCTGCACACATTACAAAGGCAAAGGTAAATACTGTCTGAAATTAAATAAAAGTCAAAGTAAATGTAAGAAACACTGTGCGTTTTTTATATGCATACTGTCCCAACTTTTGTCTGATATGGGGTTGTAAATAGGGTTTCAAAATGTCTGATAATAATTAAATTTCTAAAGCCTAGCTGGTTTCTAATCTAGTCGCAGCATGTTTTCTTACAAGCCAATTTTTTGTTTACTGTTTAATGTTCCCAAACCTGATAATGATGTGGGTCTGATTTGTGCCCCTGTTGGTAGGTTGGCACTGACTAAATTGATCCAACAAGAAAGTGAGGAACAAGGAACTGCAAAATTTGAAGAAGGAATCATTTTGCATTGTGGGATGTTTATGTATGTGATGTGCATTGGTTACACACTACAATTGTGGTGAATCACGGGTAGTGATGTCTTACAGTAACCAGAGAATACGATTGTCCACTGAGAACAGTACTGCAAAATGGTGAACACACTAATTATTGCAGTATTGAGGGAATAGGGAGTAATAGGGAGTACACCTGTTATTGTTCATGCTCAGTATGTGATTCTTGTTTTGCATAACAGAAAGTGACCCAGCGTATTGTGGAGACTGTAGACACTGTGGCTGGATCATACCTGACTGCTCAGCAGCTGGCTGGAGTTGTAAACCTGAGGTGAAAGCACAGCCTCAGATCTACCTTCAGAAGGATGAAGACGAGCTTGAAGGAAGTGAATTAAATTGTACACATGCACACATGTTTACACAAATGCTATAGATCTAGCTTTATGAGATGGTTTTGGTACTGTCCATGTACTAGATCTAAAAGGATGCTTATTGAGGACAGTGGTGGCTTTGTGGTTAAGGCTTCATTGTAAGTCACGCTCGGGTTTTGTGTTTACAACCAAACCCTGCAGCCAAACCCATCTAAATGTAAATGATCACGGAAAGTGAGTTTGAATAGCAAATGTTTGGACAATGAAAGCCTGATTTCCATCGTTTTTCCTGGAAGTTAAATCTCTTCAGAACTCCACCTAGAATATGTTCAGTGATGAAAGAATACAGTGGTGCAGGTGTTTGCTTTCTCTCTCTCTGTTTATATTGTGTAGTGCCTATAGAAATCATCATACCCCTTTGAAATGGTCACTTTTTTGGTCTTGTCCTGTAGGCGTCTGTTCAAGTGTGGATTTTATGTGCATGTGTGTGACATATACATTCAATGAGAATGTTGTTAGATCCTCCCTTCTGTAACCCATCTGCCTCAGGGCTGTGCATTCTGAGATGATTTTATGCTTACCATAGTTGTACATAGTGCTTCTCTGAATTACCATAGCCTTACTGTCAACTCATACCAGTCTGGCCATTCCCTGTTGACCTCTATCATCAACAAGACATTTCCCTCTGCAGTCAATCAATGGATGTTTTTCTTTATTGTGCCATTCTGAGCAAACATTAGAGCATAGGTTCCGAAACATTTGGAACTTGCAACCCACTTAACCCACCACAAAATGTTCTTCAGGCCACACAAAAATTTAGAAAAGAAAATTATAATGTTTTTAAAAGTAGGGAAGCTCCATAGAAATTAAGGTGCTTTTCTGTTTTTGGGGGTTTTGTTTAGTATGATATTTTGTTCCTGGTGCCCAGGAAGAGAGGCCAATTTCCACATAATGGGAACCTTGATTTCACTCTAGTTTGTCATCATTCTTTTGGGTAAGCATCAATGATGCAACTTGATTGTGCAGATCCAATAAAATCAATCTTATCTCTCTTTCAGAGTCCATTGGCCAATCGAGTACCATGGTGTTGTCCTCTGCTCTGTCTGTGATCAGCGTACAAGCTCTGGCTCTGGTGGATGAGGTAAAGACCAACATGCAGCAGGGGTGTAACAGCACCCAGAAGTCACGGTCACAACATTCTCTGAGAGTTGGTGACTCACTCAAGACATAATCAGCTGGAGTTAAGTTTAGTGTGGAATGCTGCTAACTTGCTAACAGCTTAAGTGAAACTTGCACATGTGAAATTTGCTTCCTCACTGCATTTATCAGTCTTCGTGCATAGGCTACCACATATTCTTACTGTATGCACTGAACCATGACATCCATACAATGATGGTTCAGGACGAATATACTTACCATTCCACCCCAACATGTAAGAAACACACTAGAGGCACATGTATTTGGTGTCCTCCATTTTCTGGCACCTCTGCTGTACATGGTATATCACAATGATGAGAAGAAGAAGGCCATTTGGCATCTCAAGTATAACATCTTTTGTTACCTGAAGAACCACTACATACTCATAGCTATTATCATTCATGTTCGCATGTGTTTGTGTTTAAACAAACATTCAATCCTCAATCTGTCTGTGTCCATCCCGCAGTGCCTATAACATTCCCAGTTTCAATGTTAGAGCGCAGTTGTTTTCCAAGATGTACAGGTTCAATTTGTGACTGTGTATGTCAACGACATACTGATATATTCGCCTGATCTGGCGACATGTTCAACATGTCTGTTTAATCCTGTTCTGGTTACTTGAGAATCAGCTCTGTGTTAAAGGTGTCAGGGTTTGCCTTGTTGCTTGCGTTTTGTTTTACGTTTTCACCCCTTGAGTTTGTTTCTGTTCTTTTTTGCTATTTTCACCCCGTCCTTTACCTTTACGTCTGTTTTGTTTTGGTTTCCTTCGAGTGCGGCGTGCACGCATTGTTATGCTTCTTTCCACAGGATCGATTGCTTCAAGCTTCTATGTGGGCGGCTCCTCAGATGTTCCTGATCGTCTGAACTGATTACCACCTCTTCATAAGACCGACACAGAGAAGGAGGAGTCGCCAGATCGTCTTGCCACATTCCTGGTATCTTCGAACGCCTTATTTTGCTTAGCCTAGCCTTTTGCTACCTCCTCGTTCCAGCCCCAAGCCCTTTTTTGTATTACGTCTCGTTTTCTTGTTTTCAGCTCCTGTCATCCTGCACATTCCTGTTCCTTGTTTTCTGTTATTGTTATTTAACAAACCTATTCACTACCTTTTAGTCCGGTCTTGGTTGTGTTTCTGCATTTTGAGTTCCCTTCTATTAGTGTGTGTTTTGAGGATTTAGCAGCAAATCCTAACAAAGGTGAAAGATGTGAATTCCATGTGTCAGTTACTTTGTTTTTGGGGTGGTCATGGATGACTCAAGTTGTTGTGGTAGTAAATTTGCCTCAACCCACTTCCATAGAGGAGTTACAAATGTTTTTGGCTTCACCAACTTCATTTAGAACTACAGTTCCGTTGCCACCCTCCTAATGGCACTACTAAAAGGTAATGCCAAGTGACTAGTACAGACTCCACAAGCAGAGTCAGCGTTTGCCACTCTTAAGGAGCAATTTACTTCTGCTCCCATCTTGAAGCATCCAAATCCCACTGAGCCAAGGTGGATGCATTAGACGTGGGAGTAGGGGCAGTTCTGCCTCAGAACAGTGGCAATCCCCATAAGCTGCTTCCTTTAGCTTTCTTCTCTCACAAACTTACCTCAGCTGAACGCAATTATGGCATAGGAGACTGTGAATTGCTTGCCCTGAAATTGTTCTGTGTTTGCACTGCAAAACATCTTCAACACCACCTGCAGGCAAGTTCATTAATTTATCTGTCCCAGTCGTCCCTGGTCACATTTGGCTGTGAACTTCATCTATGATCTCCCAGAATCTAAGGGTTATATGGTCATTCTTATGGTATTAGATCAATTTTCTAGGGGGGTTACATTTATCCCATTTGCATAAAAATTCCCACATCCTTCCAAACAGCAGATAGTCTATTTTAACACATATTCTGTTTCTTTGGCCTTCCAGAGGAGATTGTCTCGGATAGAGACTCTCAGGTCTGGTCTGCATTTAAGGAGAGGTTAGGGATTTCAGTCTGTCTAACATCTGGTTATTATCTGCAGTCAAAATGGTCCATGTGAAATAATGAATCAGGATCTCTGTAAATTTCTGCGTCTTTATTGCCATGATAATAAACACAACTGGGTACAATACTTACCGTGATGACAGAGATAGCTCAAAACTCTCTAACTAGTTCTACCACTAAACTCACACCATTTCAGGGCATGCTTATCAACCCCCTTTAATGCCATGGCTTTTTGAGCCCTCTGATGTTCCTGCAGTTGATGAGTGGATGAGATGGAGTTATTGGCCAAATATATTGGTCCATTCAAGATCCTCAGTAAAATTAATGATGTTACTTACAAGTTGTAAGTAACATCATTAATGGTGGATGTTACTTGCATTTTCCATATTGTCCCAACTTTTGTCTGATATGGGGTTGTAAGTAGGGGTTCAAAACGTCTGATAATGAGCCAATTTCTAAAGCCTAGCTGGTTTCTGATCTACTTGGAGCATGTATTCTTACAAGCCAACTTGTTTACTGTTTAATGTTCCCAAACCTGATTATGATTATTTCATTACTTGAAGAACCACTACTTACTCATTGTTATTATCATTCATGTTCATATGCAGTTGTGTTTAAACAAACACTCAACCCTCAATCTGTCTGTGTCCATCCTGCAGTGCCAATAATATGCCCAGTTTCAATGTTAGAGCGCAGCTGTTTTCCGTGATGTGCTGGTTCAATTTGTGATTGTGTATATCAATAACATACTGATATATTCGCCTGATCTGGAGACGCATGTGCAACATATCCGTCTAGTCGTGTCCCGGTTAGAATCAGCTGTATGTTAAAGGTGAAAAGGGCAAATTGTCAGCTATTTTCTTTTTGGGATGGTCATGGATGGTTCCAAAGTTGTTGTGGTTGTCAATTGGCCTCAACCCACTTCCATAAAAGAGTTACAAATGTTCTTGGGCTTTGCAAACTTTTTTCGCTGCTTCGTTTGTATCTAAAGTTCCACCCCCCTAACATGGCTTTGAAAAGGTAATGGAAAATGACTAGTATGGACTCCACAAGCAGAGCCAGCATTTCCCACTCTTAAGGATAAATTTACTTCTGCTCCCTTCTTGAAGCATCCCAATCCCACTCAGCCATTTGTGGTCGAGGTGGATGCACCAGAGGTGGGGGTAGGGGCAGTTTTGTCTCAGTACAGTGGCAATCCCTGTAAGCTGTTCATGATAGCTCACATAAACTTACTTCAGCCAAACGCAATTATGGCATAGGAGATTGTGTCTGACAGTCCTTTTCCCTTGGGATTTATCTGTACACACAATACTGTGCAAAAATCTTAGACCACAATTTAGCTGTTGTTTGATTTGTTGTTTTAGCAATGATGTAATGAATATGTATAATTATTTCGCAGTCTCAGAGAAATAATTTAATATTGTTATTATCCCGTTGCTAACTTATGTCTGAGCAGGGGAATTTCTAGACTACTTGTTTTACTGGGGCACACAGAATTTAGAGGGGTGCAGCTGCACTCCTATGCTTGTCAATCACTTGTAGGGGCACAACTTTGCATAGAAAATGAACCTGTTAAACACTAAATAGCTTAAGTGATTTAACACTAAAGTGGGTGGTACTCTGAAATGGATGAGAAATGAAGAGCAAAATAGCACTAAAGAATTTTTTATTAATTGCATTAACTAAACATATAGCTATGAGCTATAATTACCTTATCTGCAGTGTGGCTGTGTTTAATTATTTGTAGATGTCCATTACTCCATGAGAAAAACCGAAAGAAACTGGTTCAGCCTGTGTTCAAGCTTTTGGAAAGATGCTTGGGTATTGTGGGAAATGTAGTGGCTGTATTGAATATATGTGGTGTGTCCTGCAGTTCTGCTCAGCAATCCAGAACAAACTGGACTTTTTGTCCCTGTAATTTTAGTGGGACACAGGACACAGTAACATTTTCATGGGGTATGTGTGCCAGCAAAGTGGGTCTGAGGACGCCCTGTGTGTGAACTTAGTAATTAGTAATATTTAAGTACTTATACAGTATGTACTGCCGTTCATTTCTGGTAAAACCAGTGACATTCAAGAAGGACTGAATGAAGACCACAAATCTGGAAGATGGAAATGGGGCAGAGCGGACTAGCAAACTCACCCACACTACAGAAAGTCCCAATGAAGCATACCCACAGGGGTAGAGAGAGGGGGAGGATGTGCACTCTACCCACATGGACCTACAGGTTGTGACCAGTGCAAGTGAGACATAAACAAGTGAGCAATGTGTGTGTGGAAAGATATGTAGGTACAGGCATGGCTTTAACCTCTTGAGACCTCCTTACCCTGCTCGGAGTTCTCATTTTTTTATGTATAAAAACTGAGCACCGTCTTTGAACAGGAGGTATTTTTGTTTTTGTGAAATGCTCAAGAGTGTCTACAAATGAGGACTGAGTTAAGCAGAATGCATTATGAGGTGTAGCAAACCCAAAACGTCATGTCCTCATGTGGGGACGCAAGGTCTCAGGAGGTTAAGATACTGATGCAGATACAAAATGTTTGGTGAGGGAGAACAAGGAACAGCACAAAGGTGACCCTGGTGGGACACAGCAGGAGCCAGACCTGGCTTCACCCTTCAGTGCGTTCCACGTTCCAAAAGCTCCAGCTCCAAGCAGAACATCAGTGCAGCACAAGATCCAGTGGTCTCCAGCCAATAGGGAGAACATTTGGCAACAAATTAATAACAATTTGTACAGTATGCTGGACGTAAAAATGAAGGGAGATGCTGACAGGAGGCTCCACACAATAATGATCATCAACAGCCTATCAATAGAGAGTTTCAGAACAGTGGAGATGACTTTCTCAAAGCTTCCCTACACAAAGAACCGTAGGGCAGAGAAGATCAGTGAGCTGAGGAAAGAACTGAGTAAAAAAAATTCAGAAAGGCAAGTGAAGAGAAGTCTGCACTCACATACAGTGGTGCGTGAAAGTTTGTGAACCCTTTAGAGTTTTTTATATTTCTGCAAAAATATAACCTAAAACATCATCAGATTTTCACAAAAGTTTTGATCAGTCCTGCTCACCGGCTTGGAGGAATTTTAGCCCATTCCTCACTACAGAACAGCTTCAGCTCTGGGATGTTGGTGGGTTTCCTCACATTAGCTGCTTGTTTCAGGTCCTTCCACAACATTTCGATTGGATTAAATTCAGGACTTTGACTTGGCCATTCCAAAACATTAACTTTATTCTTCTTTAACCATTCTTTGGTAGAACGACTTGGCTTAGGGTCGTTGACTTGTTGCATGACACACCTTCTGTTGAGATTCAGTTCATGGACAGATGTCCTGACATTTTCCTTTAGAATTCTCTGATATAATTCAGAATTCATTGTTCCATCAATGATGGCAAGCTGTCCTGGTGCAGATGTAGCAAAACAGGCCCAAACCCAGGGCCAAATCCCAAACCCAGGCCCAAACCCAATACCACCACCATGTTTCACAGATGGGATACGGTTCTTATGCTGGAATACAGTGTTTTCCTTTCTCCAAACATAAAGCTTTTCTTTTAAACCAAAAAGTTCTATTTTGGTCTCATCCATCCACAAAACATTCTTCCAATAGCCTTCTGGCTTGTCCACATGATCTTTAGCAAACTGCAGAGCAGCAATGTTCTTTTTGGAGAGCAGTGGCTTTCTCCTTGCAACCCTGCCATGCACACCATGGTTTAGTGTTCTTCTGATGGTGGACTCATGGAAATTAACATTAGCCAATGTCAGAGAGGCTTTCAGTTGCTTAGAAGTTACCCTGAGGTCCTTTGTGACCTCGCCAACTATTACACGCCATGCTTTTGGAGTGACATTTGTTGGTCAACCACTCCTGGGGAGGGTAAGAATGGTCTTGAATTTTCTCCATTTGTAAACAATCTGTCTGACTGTGGATTGGTGGAGTCCAGACTCTTTAGAGATGGTTTTGTAACCTTCTAAAGGCCGATGAGCATTAACAATTCTTTTTCTGAGGTCCTCAGAAATCTCCTTTGTTCATGCCATGATACACTTCCACAAACATGTGTTGTGGAGAGCAGACTTTGATAGATCCCTGTTCTTTAAATAAAACAGGGTGCCCACTCACACCTGATTGTCGTCTGATTGATTGAAAACACCTGACTCTAATTTTACTTTCAAATTAATTGCTAATCCTAGGAGGTTTACATACTTTTGCCACTCATGTAATCTTGGATCATTTCCTCAATAAATAAATGACCAAGTATAATATTTTTATTATCTGATTTGTTTAACTGGGTTCTGTTTATCTACTTTTAGGAATTGTGTGAAAATCGGATGATGTTTTAGGTCATATTTATGCAGAAATATAGAACATTCTGAAGGGTTCACAAACTTTCAAGCACCACTGTAGCTCCAAACCACGCTCAGAAAGAGGCTGTTGACTCTTTGCAGAGCAGAAAGACAGAGAAGGTAGATGAAGGAAAGGACCAAGAAACGAGATTTGTCTATTGCATTTCTTGGCTTTGTCAAGTAATTTCTAAGCCAGAAACACAGTCGCCAGTACAGTATACAGGAGGTGTCCCAGGCTTGTATATTATCTGTGGAAGACCCTGAGGATTATGTGGAAGAGGTGAAAGACAGCAGCACAGTGGAGATGTACAGAAGGTGTATGGACCTTCTGAGCAATTTAGAATCATCTCCCTGCTAAGCATTGAGAGATAACTACAATCCATACAGTGGAACTTTGGAATTTGAATGCTTCTTTATTCTACCCATTCAGACACTGAATGCTCCCAATTTTGAACAAAAATTCTGACTTCCAGTATGCCATCAGCTAACCTTGTGGCACAGTAGTTAGCGTTAGCATTCGTAATTACATACAAATACATAATTATATACAAACAGAGTTTGAACAGATTTCTAGAACCGATTAAGTTAGAGTTCCGAGGTTCCACTGTATATGTTTTACTACCATTATACCCATCGCTTAACAGAGTATCTTCTAAAGAACAAGTACATCTACACCTCTGTACTGAAAGGAGGAATACCAGGGTGATGAGAGAATCTTGAGAAGGTAGACTTGGCAGTGCTGTGGCTAGATCTTACAAATGCTTATGAGTCTATCCCTCATAAGCTAGTGGAGACAGCACTTCACCGACACTATGCTCACGATACGATCAAGGACCACATTCTGGATTATTATCAGAAATTCATTCTGATATTCTCTGCTGGAACAATAACATCTGAATGGTATCGGCTGGAAAAGGGCATTAACACAGAATGTACCATTTACTGTGGCCATGAACATGCTGATCATGTCAGTGAAAAACTAGTGCAAAGGGTCACCTACCACATCTGGAGTATGGCAGTCCCTCATCAGAGCAGAAGATGAAGAAGTAGATGGAAAAGAAGAAGAAGATGGAAGGCACAAGATGCAGTGGACCAAGCAGAGGCTCTTTTTTTAAACTTTAATTCAACCATCCAAGCCATTAAGAACACCTTCTTATTTAATGGCGGCCTGGATTAAGTCACTGTGTGCTAACTGTAACACTGGCTTCTAGACAAGCAGGATTAGAAGTGTATCATATGATGTACAGTTGCACAGGAAGATGCTTTAGGTAAGGGTATGTTTTAACTCTCTCTGTGTCTCCTATGATCCGAGAGACAGAGCAGCACATTCAGTCCACTTTTCAGCTGAGCAGTTTATCTCCATTTTGTGGTTTTGTGAATTTCAGTGCATTAATCGATATGTACATACTGTTGTTCTTTTGAGCTACCAAGCAAGTTTTGTTGATTAAGTACAATCATATCTTATCTGCACTTGTCATAGTTTTATTTGTACATATGCACATACTTTGTTTGGTTTATTCTGTACTGAATGTAAGCGAGAAGCAGCACGATGTAATAGACTGATACCTATGGAGTCAAATTTTGGACTTAGTAGTTAACTACCTAACTAGGACTTAATAGTTCCTCTTTTTCCCTTTTGCGTTCCTCATTTTTCCTTTTGCGTTCTTTGTTCTTGTTTGCGCATCTATTTTGTTCCATTTTTGACGTGGGGGGCTTGGTTACAGGAGAGAGCGGTGGCTAAGAAGGAAAGGAGTGTCACGAATGTCATCAGGTGGAGTCTTCGCCTCACATTTGTTACCTTCAGGCTAGCGCCTGTCAGGTAGTGTGCATTTGGAACTCTGCTCTCTTAGTAGTTTCTATCCTTTTATAGTGTGCTTTATATTTCGTGTTATTTTATTTATAGCGTTTATGTTGTATGTAGCGTTTTAGTTGTTTGATTGTGCACTTTTATTCCGAGAGTGATGGCTCTTTATTTATACAATTCAATGTATGAATTGATTAATAATTTTTAAATTTATGAATAAATTAATTATCATGATCTAAGACCCTACAATGAACTTCGTGATTTTAAGGTGTAATACTGATTACTTTTTAGTAATAGGGGGTGAGTTTAACTTCACAGTATACAGCATAATAATGTCAGAAACGATGCTGAGCCACATGCAGCCTCATGCAAGCAGTTGTGAGAAATGGTTGTGGCTTACGATTTATGTGATGTATGAAGAAACATTCATGCTAATCTTTTTCCAGGGACAATGCACTTTCTTTAGCAAGATTTCACCGTTTTATGGTTTTAGTCATCAAATGTCATGCTTTACACGTTGTTATATATCCCCTGTTGGCTTTTCCAATCATTGTTTAGTATTGTGTACCATTGCTAGAAAGTATATAGAACCACAGAGTGCATACTGGCATTTTACAGTGGGGCAAAAAAGTATTTAGTCAGTCACTGATTGTGCAAGTTCTCCTACTTAGAAAGATGAGATAGGTCTGTAATTTTCATCATAGCTACACTTCAACTATGAGAGACAAAATGAGAAAAAAAATCCAGGAAACCACAATGTAGGATTTTTAAAGAATTTAATTGTAAATTATGGTGGAAAAGAAGTATTTGGTCAATAAATTTGGTTCAACTCATTACTTTGTAACATAACGTTCGTTGGCAATGACAGAGGTCAAACGTTTTCTGTAAGTCTTCACCAGGTTGGCACACACTGTAGCTGGTATTTTGGCCCATTCCTCCATGCAGATCTCCTCTAGAACAGTGATGTTTTGGGCAATACGGATTTTCAACTCCCTCCACAAATTTTTTATGGGGTTGAGGTCTGGAGACTGGCTAGGCAACTCAGGACCTTGAAATGCTTTTTACGGAGCCACTTCTTCATTGCCCGTGCGGTGTGTTTGGGATCATTGTCATGCTGAAAGACCCAGCCACGTTCCATCTTCAATGCTCTCGCTGATGGAAGGAGGTTTTGGCTTAAAGTCTCACAATACATGGCCCCGTTCATTCTTCAGTTAACACGGATCAGTCGTCTTGTCCCCTTTGCAGAAAAACAGAGTTTTTACCAAAAAGTTCTATTTTGGTTTCATCTGACCACATGATATTATCCCAATCCTTTGCTGGATCATCCATATGCTCTCTGGTTAACTTCAGACGGGCCTGGACATGTACTGGCTTAAGCAATGGGGCTTGCCTGGCACTGCAGAATCTGAGTCCCTCTCTTCGTAGTGTGTTACTGATGGTAGCATTTGTTACTTTGTTCCCAGCTCTGCAGGTCATTCATCAGGTCCCTTCGTGTAGTTCTGGGATTTTTGCTCACCGTTCTCATGATCATTTTGACCCCACGGGATGAGATCATGCGTGGGGCCCGAGATCGAGGGAGATTATCAATGGTCTTGTATGTCTTACAATTGCTCCCACAGTTGATTTATTCACACCAACCTGCTTGCCTTTGGTAGATTCACTCTTCCTAGCCTGGTGCAGGTCTACAATTTTTTTCTTGGTGTCCTTTGACGACTCTTTGGTCTTGGCCATGGTTGAGTTTGGAGTCTGACTGTTTGAGGCTGTGGACAGGTGTCTTTTATACAGATGACGAGGTCAAACAAGTGCCATTAATACAGGTAATGAGTGGAGGACAGAAGAACTTCTTAAAGAAGAAGTTACAGGTCTGTGAGAGCCAGAAATCTTGCTTGTTTGTGGGTGACCCAATACTTATTTTCCACCATGATTTACAATTAAATTATTTAAAAATCCTACAATGTGATTTCTTGGATTTTTTCTTTCTCATTTTGTCTCTCATAGTTGAAGTGTAACTATGATGAAAATTACAGACCTCTCTCATCTTTCTAAGTAGGAGAACTTGCACAATCAGTGGCTGACTAAATACTTTTTTGCCCCACTGTAAGACTGTGCTTCTAGAAGATGCCAATTTTAAGGAGTCTCTTACTTTTTACTGGAAAGTTTGGTACTGGAAGTCTTTTAACTCGATACAGCAATGGTGGAATTTAGCCAAAGTACAAATCAAGGTTTTTATTCAGTAGTTTACTCTCAAAGTTACAAGGGAAATAAGGTCATGCAGAAGCTCTGAAATAAGACAGGTGCTTTAAGGGACTTACTGGGTATATCAGCACAGGGGGTGCTGGTGTGCTCTCGTTTCTGAAACCTCACTGAAATAGTTGCTCCAACAAAGTTCTTCTTTGGTCTCGAAAATGTACAGAAAAGGTTTATACATGCTGGGCAAACTGAGACAGGGAATGTACTTGTAAAGTCTGCTGAAATTCACAACGTCTTGATGCATGCTCAATGATCCAGGTAAGAAAATCTGTTGAAGTTGAATCTGTTCATCTGGACATAGATTTTGTTGGAGAAACGTTTCGTCACTCATCTAAGTGACTTCTTCAGTCTCAGCAGTTGGAAAACTTCCCCAGTCTTATATACAGCACCTTTGCATAACGACTGGTACCAGCACCATTGCATAACAATGGGACCGGTGATCAGTTTAATATGCAGATTGACATAGCCATTAACGACACACAGCATTCACACAGGATTGGGGAAGGGCTGCGATGGCTCCATTGTAAGATGGTGAGAGGTGTACTCTGAGGCCCCCTCCTTGGTTCCCTTTTTACAAAAATGGCTTCTTTTACTCCGCGTTCAAACCATCGTTCCTCCCTATCAAGGATCTGCACGTCTTCATCCTTGAAAGAGTGTCCACTGGCCTGTAGGTGGGTGTAAACCGCAGAGTCCTGATCTGATGAGGTAGCTCTTCTATGTTGTGTCATCCGTTTCGCCAGTGGCTGTTTGGTTTCCCCCGATGTACAATTCCTGGCATTCCTCCCGGCACTTCACAGCGTACACTACATTACTGTGGATGATGAGAGTCAAACCTTAAGTACTGATCCGTATATGTTGGCTTACGGTAAACATCGACTTTCAATCGTCCCCCATCTCCAATCACAACCTCACAATCCAAGAAGGCTAACCTGCCGTTCTTCACATCCTCCCTGGTGAACTTAATGTGTTTGTCCACTGAGTTTATGTGGTCGGTGAAATGTGGCACTTTCTGAGATTTAATTTTAACCCAGGTGTCATCCACATATCTGAACCAATGGCTGGGTGGTGTTCCTGAATACATTTACATTTAAATTTACAGCATTTAGCAGATGCCCTTATCCAGAGCGATTTACAATTGATACAGTCTTACAATCCAAGCAATGTGGGTTAAGGGTCTAGCTCAAGGACCCAACAGTGGCAGCTTGGCAGAGGTGGGATTTGAACCCTGGACCTTCTGGTCCATAGTCCAGTACCTTACCCGCTAGGCTACCACAGTCCCTGAATAGGATATTAGTGCCTTCTTTTCGACTTCTTCCATATACAGGTTGGCCACGATAGGTGAAACTGGGGAGCCCATGGCACACTCATATTTCTGCCTATAGTACTGCTCTCTGTATGTGAAATAGGTGGATTGAAGACACAGCTCCAGAAGCAAACACACCTGGTCCGAGTTAAGGGTGGTCCTATTGCTGAGAGTGGGTCATCCTGTAGTTTCACTCGGGACTACCTCTACTGCCTCAGCAACTGGAACGCACGTGAAGAGAGATGTGACATCAAACGAGACCATTGTTTCATCCGTCTCCATAATGACATCCCTCACCTATATCCACGAAATCCATGGTGTTCTGGATGTGATGATCCGTGTTGCCTACCAATGGGTTGAGGATCGATGCCAGAAACTTGGCGATGTTGTAGGTCACTGAGTTGATCATACACACATTGGGCCGCAATGGCACATCCTGTTTATGTATCTTAGGTAAACCATACAGACTAGGTGTACCCTCCCCTGGGTATAATCTGTGGTAAAAAGATTATACCCAGAAGATTATACCCAAAAGATTATATTTTAAAAGCTTCAGACAATCTATCACCTTCTTTTTTGTACCCACTACCAGGATCTCGTTTTAGGGGCTCATAAGTGTTAGTGTCTCTAAGGAGAGTCATAACTTTCTCATGATAGTCTGTCTGGTTTAATAAAAACAGTGCACCTGCCTTTGTCCCGCTGGAAGGATGATGATGGTCATTATCCTTACTGAGAGTCGTGAGTGCTTTTTCCTTTCCTCTCTGCTGATGTTAGACGGCAGTGGCGTTGCATTGCTAAGGCAGGCTGAAACTTTAATTCGCAGTTGTTTCTGCTTCCATGTATGCGATGTTGTTATTGCGGATTGCTGTTTTTGTGGCTGTGATCAGTTCCACTAGTGGTATTTGCCTCGGTGTCACAGCAAAATTCAGCCCCTTAGCCAAGATGTCTTTCTTCTCCGCCTGAGTTGTCTGTCAGACAAGTTCTTCACCCACTTGTCCACATCCACAGGTTGTGTCTGTCCTCCGTCTCTCTTCCAGCCTTTGAGAGTATCATCCGTCCGCCGGTGTCTCTGGCGTGCAGCAAGGAGATCAAATTTCTTCTGCTGCCTAGTTTTTAGACTTTTCATGTTGTGCTAGCCGAGCCTTTTTCTGTGAAGTTGATCACACGTTGAAGGATGGTCTCGTCTAGACAAGATGCAAGTCTCTGCGGATGTGTTCCTCTCTGACTTTCAAAGCATCAATGCTAATCTATGTCCAGATGAACAGTTTCAACTTCTTGGATGAAATTCACAAGCAACTTAATCTAAATCAAAATGTTTTTAATCCCCCCCCCCCCCTTCTTTGGTGCAACAGTGGCTGAACATTGATGTTCCCTACATCCAGAAACTTGTCCAGTCCATGCCGATCACACTCATTCAAGATATTTTGCCGACCACATTCCTTCCACGAAGATGATGTTTCCCCACTGTCCTTCCACTTTTTAATAATGCGTTGGACAGTTTTGGTCAGATTTTAGTAGTTTCAGCAATCTCCTTAGATGTTTTCTCTGCTTGATGCATGCCAATAATTTGATCCTTCTGAAACAGATGAACATCTTTTCCACGACCACAGGATGTCTTTTGACATAGTTGTTTAACAAATGAGAAGCTACTCACTGCATCAGATAGGGTTAAATAACTGCTAAATAACAGCTGAAACACCAGTGCAGTAATTATCCTATAGGAGGGTCTTTCCTATTTGCTTAGTTAAATTCAGATGGTGACCTTTTTTTGGCCAGGCAGTTGTATATACATATAGACTATTGTACACCCAATGCCCACCTTAATAGGTACACCTTGCTAGTTCCAGATTGGACCCCCTTTTGCCATCAGAGCTGCATAGATTCAATTTAGAATCAATTGGCATAGATTCAACAAAGGTGCTGGAAACATTTCTCAGACATTTTGATTCTTATTGACATGACAGCATCACGAAGTTGCTGCGGATTTGCTGCTCATCCATGATGTGAATCTCTCGTTCCACCACATCCCAAATATGTTCTATTTGATCTGGTGACTGTTTAGGCCAGTTGAATACAGTGAACTCAATGTCAGGTTCAAGAAACCAGTTTGAGATGACTTGAGCTTTGTGACAGGGTGTGTTATCCTTCTGGAAGTCGCCATCAGCAGCAGGGGCCGGTTTTTTAAAGCTTTTAAACCTGGTTCAGATTGTCCGGATAATCAAATCCCCTGATTTCCTATTCAGGATCAAATTGACCTCACAGATTGTAATCGAGTTTTTCAATACATTTGCAGACTGGATAAAGATGATCCCTAAACGCAGGATAGGGATTTGGATTTTTGTGCTTTTAACACCTCTAGGTGGCCATCTGCTGGACAAAACTTATTACAGCATTTTTTGTTAATGAAAAACATAACATTAATAAACCACTTTAAGAGAGAAAATAATTTTATTATCCAAATGCACACTTAAGGATTACGGAAACTGAAAGAGCAGAGATTTACACACAGCTGGGTGAAGGGCTAAAGTTAACCTTGCTTCAGCAGAAAGAGACTAAATTATGCATTTCCCTTCTTAAAAACAAAAGACTAAAGATCCCCAGCTGACTTCTTTCACTGACCTGATGTTTTCGATAAAACCCAAAGTGTTTATTCAACACTTTCTCAGTCCAGCTTTAATCCACTTCTCAAGGTGGGATAAAAATGATTCCATTATATGGTATTGCATGTATCCTAGAGTTCTGCTTCAAGTTTTGAAAAACCCAGTTGAAGCATTTATATTCCATGAAAAAAATAAAAATGTTTGTAAAAAAAAAAAAAAAAAAAACCTAGTCTCTCTCTCTCTCTCTCTCTCTCTCTCTCTCTCTCTCTCTCTCTCTCTCTCTCTCTCTCTCATTACACAGTGGTGGTGGGTTGGCATATTAGACATAATAGTGCCACATTTAGTTTTTGATGGTTTGATTTGAAAATCACAGTGAATGTAAAATAGCCATTTATAAGAACGCTCTTTAATGATGGCTCGCTCTCCAGCATATGATATGCTAAATACATCAAGACTTTTTTGAGGATTATGAGACTGCTACTGAGTCCAAAACTGATCCCTATTCACTATATAGTGTGCTGTTTTGGGGTTCCACCATTTTGTAGTGTTGTCTGAAATCTTGGCTCACTCAAACACAATGTACCGCAAAATGTGGTCTACAAACGATTTTTCGGATCTGCATAAGGCTAAAAACAATTCTGCTGCACTGAAAGTTCCCAAGAGCACAGTGGCCTCCATAATTCTTAAATGGTAGAAGTTTGGAACCACCATGATTTTTCCTAGAGCTGTCTGCTCCACTAAACTAAGTAACTAAGTAATATATACAGTACTGTGCAGTACTTGCTGATACAGTATAACTACCTTGTGTCTAGCTGCTGTGCTCAATTTTGGCATGGTGTATGACCTGTGAAAACCTCACCTTTATGGCAGGGTTGTAAAATCCTAACCCAGTTTTAAGCCACCTATACAGCTGTTTCTGTTTCTGTTAATGACTGTGTTTCAACCTGCACATGAAAATGGTGATCAGTATCACCTGTTTGTTATAATTGATTCACACAGCTGAATATAGTCCTACAAAATCCCTGACTTTTGTTTGCGAGTGCACCTAGAAGAATTCATGCTTTTGAAGACACGTAGCATTTTATTAAGCACTATATATATATATATATATACATATACACAGTGGTGCTTGAAAGTTTGTGAACTCTTTAGAATTTTCTATATTTTTGCATAGATATGAACTAAAACATCATCAGATTTTCACACAAGTCCTAAAAGTAGATAAAGAGAACCCAGTTAAACAAATGAGACAAAAATAATATACTTGGTTATTTATTTATTGAGGAAAATGATCCAATATTACATATTAGTGAGTGGCAAAAGTATGTGAGCCTCTAGGATTAGCAGTTAATTTGTAGCTGAAATTAGACTCGGGTGTTTTAAATCAATGGGATGACAATCAGGTGTGAGTGAGCACCCTGTTTATTTAAAGAACAGGGATCTATCAAAGTCTGCTCTTCACAACACATGTTTGTGGAAGTGTATCATGGCACGAACAAAGGAGATTTCTGAGGACCGTTCATCAATGTCCATGAGTCCATCATCAGAAGAACACTGAACAACAATGGTGTGCATGGCAGGGTTGCAAGGAGAAAGCCACTGCTCTCCAAAAAGAACTTTGCTGCTCGTCTGCAGTTTGCTAAAAATCATATAGACAAGCCAGAAGGCTATTGGAAGAATGTTTTGTGGATGGATGAGACCAAAATAGAGCTTTTTGGTTTAAAAGAAAAGCGTTATGTTTGGAGAAAGGAAAACACTGCATTCCAGCATCAAGAACCTGCATTCCAGCATCAAGAACCTTATCCCATCTGTGAAACATGGTGGTGGTAAGATCATGGTTTGGGACTGTTTTGCTGCATCTGGTCAGGACGGCTCACTATCATTGATAGACCAATGACTTCTGAATGATATCAGAGAATTCTAAAGGAAAATGTCAGGACATCTGTCCATGAACTGAATCTCAAGAGAAGGTGGGTCATGCAGCAAGACAACGACCCTAAGCACACAAGCCGTTCTTCCAAAGAATGGTTAAAGAAGAATGAAGTTAATATTTTGGAATGGCCAAGTCAAAGTCCTGACCTTAATCCAATGGAAATGTTGTGGAAGGACCTGAAGCGAGCAGCTAATGTGAGGAAACCCACCAACATCCCAGAGCTGAAGCTGTTCTGTACGGAGAAATGGACTAAAATTCCTCCAAGCTGGTGTGCAGGACTGATCAACAGTTATTGGCAGCGTTTAGTTGCAGTTATTGCTGCACAGGGGGGTCACACCAAATACTGAAAGCAAAGGCTCATAAAGTTTTGCCATTGACTAATATGTAATATTGGATCATTTTCCTCAATAAATAAATGGCCAAGTATAATATTTTTGTCTCATTTGTTTAACTGAGTTCTCTTTATCTACTTTTATGACTTGTGTGAAAATCTGATGATGTGTTAGTTCATATTTATGCAGAAATATAGAAAATTCTAAAGGGTTCACAAACTTTCATGCACCTCTGTAGTTTGACATTATATAGTGCATCATTTAAAGAACATAATAGATTTAGATTGTGAAAGTCAAATAAATCTTTAATAGGAGATGTACTGTCTGCAGATGAAGATCATCTGATAAGTTACTTTCAGTTTTGTTTCCTCGTTCACACTGGTTATCAGGTTTCCTTTCAGCTTCTGTGATTCTTTCTCAGATTATGGGATTTTGAATCAATTTGTTTTAGATTTGGGATTATTGTACAGAATATAAATTGTGCACACAAATATACAGTAGCAGCATATATGATGATGATAATACTAATACTACTACTATTACTACTAATAATAATAATAATAATAATAACAAGAAATGTGGAAGTTCATAAACAAACTTGTAGGCTTATCTGATGCAAGGCCTTGGCTGTTAGCCTAAACTCTAAACCAGTATTTCTGGTTTAGGGCTATTTGGCTCTGTGGGGTATTAAGGGTTTAGTAATTTGGCCCTACGGATTAGTTTTGAAGGTTTGGAACTGACAGCATACCATGCAGTCTCTGATGTAATATGCTACATCTTTCTTCATGTGGGGCCATTAAGTCACCTACTGAAGTGCCTGAAATGGCACACCCACACTTGGCTAAAGGTATTTACATTTGTGTCATTTAGCAGATGCCCTTATGCAGAGCGAATTACATCTGATACAGTCCGACATTCCAAGCAATTGTAGGTTAAGGGCCTTGCTCAAGGGCTCAACAGTAGCAGTTTGGCAAAGGTGGGAGGGTATTGTATTAGGACACACCCGCACACGGCCAAAGGTATTCAGACAGAAACCTGCATGCGGCCACAAATATTCAGGTACAATCCACATTCTTTCTGTTTGTCATATTTCAAGCACTATTGTAGTTCCTTCAGGAAACACAGATCTAGTTTATATTTAAAACCCCACACAAGTGCATATTCACATATTCATATATTTTCACTTGCTTCACATTATCTCATTATTTTTCAGTCAGTTATTGTATTTTCCTTAGTTAACTATTTTCTAGTAGTTATTGTCTTATTTTCTTTTGGATACTCATGAATAGTATGAGAATGTCAATATAGGACATGTACAAGTGACCAAGAATAATCTACATAGATGTTGTAGTGTTTCCTAAAAGTCGTGGTGCTTTTTAAAAAGATGTTTTGGCTATAGCTATGTTGTAGGTAACCTCAGCTTTTCTCTGTTTTCCTAACTACAACTTATTCTCTCAGCCATCAGCTCTTGACAAACTCTCAGTTATATTGTTCCACAGATATATCCCACAGGGGAAAACTAATTTACTAACTTATCTTTTGTACCAGAATAACCTGTGTATATAATCTGAAGAACCAATAACCTAAACTAACATTTACTGAACATTCTACAATATTATGGTAGGATTACAGGGAATAAACCCTTCATTTCAAAACAATCACGATTCCTCCAATTCCTGCTTCATGCCCTCTACAGTTTCAGTTTGTTGTCTCCTCCTTAAAGAGGCTGGTTCTGTTACGTCATTCCCCTAGCTGATGAGGTGAGCTCAGGTAAGCACTCAGCCCACTAGATCACAAGTAATTCAAAAGAAACGTTCAAATAGGCTTTAGGTTTCGTCATTAGCTACTGTCGTCTGAAAAAGGTTGGCAACGTTAGATTCTCCCTTAACACACACAGTTAATAATATGGCTGTGCAAACACACGGAGCAATTCCGATCAGCACGGTGAGTAAATTTCTTTATTAAATCTAAATTTGAAATAGATTTTATCCAGATATTTGGAAAAAAATAACAGGATGGAAATGGCCAATGAGAAATTAAATATGCGTTCATTCTTCCATGTTCTGTGTGTGTATGTTTGTACAGTCGTTTAACAGATTATTAAATATTAAAATTAAAACCGTTTCACATTCACAAAACGCTCCAAAATGGTTCACCTTTAGGGAGTCAAACCAGCTGTGGTAGAAAGCAATAATCCTGCCTATTTTATTTAATACCATTTTTGAGTCATTTTCTGTATCCTGTGCAAAGACAGAATACATTATGAAGTCCATAATTTAAAGAACAATAGATTTATATTGTGAAAGTCAAACGAATCTTTAATAGAAGATGTACTGTCAGTTGAGATGAAGATCATCTTTCAGTTACTTTCAGTTTTGTTTCCTTGTTCACATTGGTTATCATGGTTTCTATCAGTTTCTATGATTCCTTCTCAGATTATTGTACAGAATATAAATTGTGCACACAATATGCTGATGCTCCAAAATGGTTCACCTATAGGGAGTCAAACCAGCTGTGGTAGAAAGGCAGCAATATCCTCCCTATTTTATTGAATGCCATTTTTGAGTCATTTTCTAGTTCCTGTGCAAAGATAAAAGGGGAAGCAATGGAGCAGAAGAAAAAAAAGCTTTAGCTTAGACAGCTTTATTAATGACACCTCAGCACTGGCCCAGGAACATAATGGGTTTATATAGCTATTGCCTTTAATAAATGTGGTAACAAAACTTTGTGTGGAGTTAAAAGAAGCTCTGACACGAGCCTAAATGGCATAAATTTAATAGTCGACAAGTAATATCAAGAATATACATGGCTGTATATGTGTATAGTCTTCCTATGCAGCTAATAGAATCTTAATTGAGAAATATTAAGAAGATGGTTTCAGTATAAATTTGCAATGTAGTCATTAAATATGTCCTAATCTCAGAATTTGCTACATTAGCTTTACAATAACATTTTCTGAGCTTTAAGTACAGTTATGAAAGCAGAAGCCATAGCCTACTTCAATGAATCACTGAACTAAAAATCAAACCAAGTTTTCATCAGAAATATTTACTTACGTCTTTAAAAATAAGCTATGGACAATTATGGAACCAAATGTAATGGCAACTTAAATATGTGCTTATTTGTAAATAAGTTGTTTTTCAATGCGTTAATGTGTATTGCTACATATTATTTAAAATTTGTAATAGTACAGCTTAGAGGCCCGAGGTAACCGTCAGGGTGTAGGAAATAGTGTAGAGAAAGGTTCATGCAATTCACCCCTATTTGCCGTTCTCATGGCCTCGCCGGCTCCTCGGCGGCTTTGGCTCGCTCGCTGCAGTGATGCAAGTCCCTCGATCCAATAGCGGGGGCCTTCTCCCTCACTCACCGGCTGCCCCTTTTGGGCTTCCTTGTTCACCCCCTCTCCACGATCGAGAGACTTAGCGCCTCCCCAGCGACCGCGCTTCCATGGGACGCTGTACTGCTGACCAGTTTTGTCCCACGTACTTATTGGTGTCCGGATCGTCTTGCCGCATTTGCTTTTGTTTTTGTTTTGGTTTTGCAGCATAACCATCATTCTGCTTTGCCATCACTATCCTCCGAACCGGTGCCTGCCACTCTGTGCATGCACGGCCCCATCTGTGTTCTTTGTGTAGCGGAGCTACGCCGATAGTGTAGCACAGCCCAGTGAGCTGTGCGCTATCAGTGCTCCCTTTTCTTGAGGTTTTTGAGTTTTTGTTCAGTGACTGAGTGGTGCGTTGGGTTAGCGAAGTTATCGCTGACGCCTGCTCCCAGGGTTTGATCCCCAGCCACTGCTTTTGTTTTTCTGGTGTGTGTGTTTATATCCCAGACACACACCACACTTTCCCTTCTTATTCATTTCTTTGTTTACTTTTTAGTTTTCTTTAGTTCCATCTGGTACTCCGGCACTTGGGCCTTAAAAAACAAAACCTTCTATTTTTAAACACGGTTTGCTTTTACCTAGGCAAACTGTAACAATGGGATTTTGGAACAATTTGTTTTAGATTTGGGATTATTGTAAAGAATATAAATTGTGCACACAAAATGAACAGTAGCAGCGTAGATGATGTTGACAATAATAATAATAAGAAGAAGAAGAAGAAGAAGAAGAAGAAGAAGAAGAAGAAGAAAGGCCAAAGTTCATAAATAAACTTGTTGGCTTATTTGATGCAAGGACTTGACTGTTAAACTAAACCCTAAACCAGTATTTCTGGTTTAAGGCCATTTGGCTCTGTAGTGTATTAAGGGTTTAGAGCTCATTACTCAATTTTTTTTCTACAGTTATTCTCGCGCAATCAGATTTTCTGTTATGGTGTATTAAGGTCAACGTTCATCAACATGACTGTAGGTTTTCTACTCAAATCCACATCAATTATAGTGAAATTTATGTTAGACATGTTTAATGTTTCTGCTACTGCTACATTTTTTTCTATAAACTATGCTAAAAAATATTGTCTATCATTTTTGAACTTTTCAGATGAGTTTGTAGATTTGATTCCAGTATATTTGTATATTTCCCTCTTTAAGGTTAATCCGAAGTACCTGCACACAAACTCTACCAGTCACACCTGGCCCTTCAGCGCTATCGCTGAACTGATTGGTGAGTCAGCACTGATGATTTATTAGGCTTTGTTTTCGTAACACGATGTGCCTAACTAGCTTTAGATTACTGACGTGTGTGGTGATGATGAGTAATCCACAGTATTTCACAAAGGTTTGGGCACACCTGGACAAAATATGAATGCTGTGTTATTCCACAGACATTTGACAGAATGAATTTATTTTATATTGACCTTTGTCACAGTATTTGTCCCATTGTGGAAGGTGTCATACTCACATCCATAGTGCTGTTTCACAGTGATCACTAGAGACTCAAGACTCAACTCTGGCTTGACTGAGATTCACTTACAGGAGACTTGAGACTCGACTCGGACTCACTTTCAAGGGACTTGATACTCAATTTGTACTCAACTCACTGATGGACCAGAGACTTAACTAGAGACCAGAGACTTAACCCTTGACTTGCTTGCAAGAGCCTCAGCTTAGACTTCCTAGAGACTTGAGACACGACTCAGACTTGCATGCTAGACATTGGGCTCAGTCTTGCTTACTAGAGACTTGAGACCCGACTTGGACTAGTATACTAGAGACCTGACCCTCGACTCTTAATGTGCTAACTACAGACTTGACTCACTTTCTAGAGATCTGACTTATACTTGCATGCTAGAGACTTGACTCAGACTCAACTCACTAATCACACACCAGAGGCTAAATACTCAACTTGGCTTACTAGAGACCTGACTCACACCTGCTTACAAGTGACTCAACTTGGACTCACACTGGAGACTTGAAATTAGACTGAACACAGACTTACATGAAGTGTTAAGTCCAGTCGTGATCAGCTCTGCTCAGCAGTGTTTATAAAAACAGTTCACATAATACAATTTAAAGCTGATTTGTCAGGTGGTTCATCTTCTTAAACTGATCTTAACACTAACACGAACAAGTGGAAGTGAGGGGTCGGGGTTTAACGGTTTGCCGATTTCTCTGCTCTGACGCAAAAACTAATCCAGACAGAATGAACCACTACCTGGGGAAATTGCTGTTTTTAATGCAAGAAATGCACAACAATAGATTGCCTTGCATGTAGTTTGGTTAGCATATATGCTAGCTAGCAGAGTAGCTAGTAGCTTTAGTTGAAGTGTGTTAGCTAATTTAGGTTCTGTTAACATGTTTTTTCTTTGAGATTGCCAATCGCACAAAATTGAAACCACGTAATTGGACTTTGATCCTCACAAGGTCTCTCCCTCATCACATTTAGAGAGCTTTTCTTTGCTGTAGGCTTGCTCAGTTGGTGCTCTTGGTCTAGATAGTTTTAAAGTTGCTTTGAGCCAATGTTGTGTTATACAAAGTATTATACACTGCTCAAAAACATAAAGGGAACACTTAAACAACACAACATAACTCCAAGTAAATCAAACTTCTGTGAAATCAAACTGTCCACTTAGGAAGCAACACTGATTGACAATCAATTTCACAAGCTGTTGTGCAAATGGAATAGACAACAGGTGGAAATTATTGGCAATT
>JAJAGP010006110.1:0-24975 GCA_025084515.1 Ancistrus triradiatus | reverse complement strand
TGTGATTTTATTTAGAATTACTTTCTCAAAATAAATAGACTTGAGTATCAGTAATGACAGATAAGTTTATCAAGGTATATTCAGAAAATTGGGCATTCGCTGTTTCTTATGGATTTCTTGTTATGAGTCAACAATAAGATGAACTTTAACTTGTTAGAAGAGACCAAAAAAAGCCAATTATGAGATCTTAAATGTTTCTTATGTAAATAGTATCATAAGTCTAGGATGAGACATAAAACAGGCAAGTCTTCTGTGAGACAACTACTAATTTTGATTTAAGATCTCAAATGTTTCTCATCTTTTGCATGATGAGGCGAATCTGAGATGAGACGAACTTAAGACAAACTTAAGACAAATTTAAGAAATGATACTTTGAAAATTCAAGCGTTGTTTCTCAGAAGACAAATTTAAGAAACAGGAGAAATAAGCTTAAATCTCACATTGATCTCAAACACGTCTTAATTATGTCTAGGAGAAGTAAATGAGACAAACTTAAGATCTTATTTAGAGAATTTCATTCCTCTGGGATTACATTTCTGTTTTGCAGGTTTTGTATAAATTCATTGACATTTAGCTGCAGTGGAGTTGTAAGTTTTGCACTTTTGCATTATATAATGAAAAAACTATTGTAAATCTTTACAAAGACAATCATGGATGTGGAAGATGGGGTTTCAGTTGTATTTACCCAAACTGTCTAACAGATCTCCAACCCCATGTGGAATTTGTGCAACACATGAAGACACACAGGAAAGGAATCGATCTAGTTGCTAATATTCGCTGTGAACTTTGTAATTTTTCTACACCAATCAAATTCAAACAATATTTCCTTCATTTTAAGAGACATTTGAAAAATATATAAACTGCCAACCGCCCCTTTGTAAAGTGTTCTTTTAAGTCTAGTGTAATTCCAGCACTTACTGCCCAAAAAAGTCATTATCATCAGTCTTCTACATTTGAAGATTTCAGACCTGATCTTATTGTTAAATGTTGCAGTCAGACCTCTGCAGTTGATGAACATGATGACTTTGATTTATCATCACCTGATTTATTAGTAGTTAAATTTGAGTCTGTACACAAGCCCATACAAAAGAAGATTTTCCTCCCTTTTCCTTCAGATGCAAGTTGTCTTTCATGTATCCCAGTCAGCAGCTAAAAAAATTGTGAATGATTTAATCAGTTTTGGTTGAATGTACAGGGCAATTAACTAGACAGTCTATAGAAAATGTTTTGAAAGGACATTGTTGCACATCTGAGGAATTTAACATCTTCATTAACTGAAGCATTACAGAGTGCAAATCCACTTAATTTGCTTTCAAGATAAGGACCATTAGGCACAGAGCACAAAAGTCAGTCCTTTTATCGACACAACTTTACAGTCATAGAACCAGTTGAATATGTTTTAAGTACCCAAGAACGAACTCATACCATTGTTTATGTTCCTATTCTAAGCTTACTCTCTGAACTTCTGAAAAGATATGAGGTTCTGCGGGCTTTGAGGGTAAACAATCAAACCGAACAGTCTGGACACTACAGATCATATCAAGATGGAGACTATTTTAAAGAAAATCTGCTTTTGTCAGGTCAAGATACAAGTGTAACTATAACACTGTTCATTGATGGCTTTGAAATTTGCAATTCCTTAGGCACATCAAGAAAGAAACAAAGTTTGTGGTGTGTACTGGATTTTAGGCATTTTGTCAACAAGATACAAGTACAAGTCGTCACTGTCATCAGTCTACCTTGCTTTGCTGTATAAAACTGAGCACATAACGATTAATGTGTATGACAGGGTTTTGGAACCTCTGATCAAAGATATTCATATCTTCCATAATCCAATATCGATCTTATAAATATCAATAAATTTTAAGTCCAGATGGCCTGATTTTAGCAGCTTAATTGTGGTAATATGAAACACCTGCTACTTCTGGCTATTTAAGAGCTTTGCCAGTCATAGTAGGTGTTGCACCATTGCGATCGACACGCTGCCTATGCCCCCCGATCGCTGACTCTGGTTTTTTGTAAAGCAGCAGCGCATTTTTGAGATCTCACCTGTCTCCTGCTCATTACCGAGCCTTCTGTGCTTCCTTTCGTTTTTGTTTTATTCTTTTTGCTATGGACAGAGGGCGGGCTGGTCTCATCAAGGAGGTCAGTTCCCATAGTGCTGGGAAGCGTGAGGTTACCTTTTGTTAGGGAAGCAGTGTAGAGTAGGGTGAGCTTGTTTCGCGTTTATTTTATTTCATTGTGTTCCCCCTACTTTCTCCCTCTCGCTTCCCGACGCTACGCCCCGTTCTGCGCCTGTGCTCTGCCGAGCACATATTCGGATCACGCCCCCCCCTGCTTCTTCTCTGGGCTGGCGCATGCAAGGGGATTCCCCCGCCTTCCTCTCCTTCTCTTGCTCTGCTGCACGGCTCTGGGATTCTGAGAGCGATTAGTGGATTCGCTGATTATTGCCTTCCACTCAGAAGCTCAGTTTTTCTTTGTTATTTATTTATTTATTTATTTATATTTGATTAATTATTGTTTAATCTCTTGTATTTATTTAAGTTCATTACTACCATCTGAAGCTAACTGCATTTGGGTCCCAACCCTTATTTTTCAGTTTAGATGGTTCGTCATTGTTTTCAATATGGCGAACCATAACAGTAACCCTTAGTTTTATTTTATTTAACAAATATTATAACTTTTGAAATGTTTTAACTGTATTCCTAATAGCATGTTTAGACCAATAATTGATATTGTCAGGTATCACAAACATTTAATTAGGGTTGATATTCAATAAATTGTCAATCATCCTCATTTGTGTGCTAATTTTCCAATTTGTATCAATATCATTTTGTATTTTTTTTTTCCCCACAAACATTCTAAGCTAGGTTTACCAATCGGCCACAAAGTTAAAACCACCTGCCTAATAGTGTGTTGGTCCCCCATGTCCCTCAGGTTCTGGTTTTTTGAGACATGGACTGACCTCTGAAGATGTTCTGTGGTATCTGGGAACAAGACATTAGCAGCAGATCCTCAAAGTTGAACCTTGAACCTTGAACACGTTTGTCATGTTCCTCAAACCTTTACTGAACAGTTTTGCATTGTGCAATATCCTCCTGAAAAAGACCCCAGCCATTAGGGAATGCAGCTTGTAATTGGTCTGCAACAATGTTTATTTTGGTGGTACCTGTGAAAGTTACATCCACATAAATGCCAAGACCCAATGATTTTCAGCAGAACATCAAATAATGCATCATGCTCTCAGTGTTATTCACTACACCTGGCAGTGGCTTTATATGTTACAGCTGATCAGTGTACAGCTGCACAGTGAGTAACAGCTGAAGTTGAAATATCAAGTTAGAATAGAAGGTTACACTTGTGTGTCATGTTAAAACAAATCGGATATGGTTTCAGACCAAAAAATACTTATTTTCAGTTTTGGCATATTTGGCAAAGTACCCTACCCAAGCCACAATCAACACACAAGGGAGTTGCCATGTTTTATTTACAGTTGTTTGCTGCCACATGTAAAATGTAGAATAAGCCAACTAATCATACTGCTCTCATACTAATCATTTGACTTTTTAAAGATTGTGTATTATTTCCTATTACATCCACACACGTCTATTTATACTATTTAAAATTTTTATTAAAAATCATATGATGTCTCAAAAATTCATCCAGTTTTGACTGGAGTCGAAACACATGCACATTGTTCAATGATATTCAGCACAGACCTGTGGGGAGACCGTGAGACTGATCTTGCAGACAAATTATCCATCCAGAAATGCAAACAGATCACTATTTAAACATTTTGTAGCTCCACTATGGATTTGAGGTTTTTTTTAATAAGAGTATGTGAATTTCCAAGACTGTAATTATATTGCCATTAAATAATTGTAAGCTATATTTAAGAGTATGTGATGCTTAGATATTCATTAATTCATACACTTCCGTATCCATTTAATCTTTTACAGGGTCGCAGGAACAACCCTAGACAGGGCGCCAATCCATACACACATCTGCACACTCACACACTAAGGCCACTTTAGCATAATCAGTTAAGCTAAAACATGTTTTTGGATTGTGGGAGGAAACCGGAGCACCCATAGAAAATCCACATAGGCACAGGGAGGACATGCAAGACTCCACACAAAAAGGATCTAGACCGCTCCACCTGGGATCGATCCAAGGACCTTCATTGAGCCACTGTGCCACCATGCTCAAACATGTTACCTTGAAATTACATTTTAAAATTTAAGTCCTGGATCTTCTAGCCTACCATCCTCTACCTAAATCACCTAACCCCACAAGGCCATATATGAAGGATAAGAATATATTCTTCACTGGTATTGACAAAGGTCTGGCTCCAAATAAATGGTTCTGCTAATGATTATTTAACTTGTTAATTAAGTGAACTTGTTAATGGGGCTCAACAGAGAGTTTTTCCTTGCCACTGTCGCCCTAGGCTTGCTCAATTTGGGAATAGACGTAGTTATTAGGAGATAATCTAAACTTGTAAAGTTGCTTTGAGACAATGCTCCATTGTAAAAAGCGCTTTATAAATAGATCTGACTTGACTTGACTTGACTCAACCATCATACACAAATTTTCAACCCAATTTCACAGAAAAGTGAGAAACGATGATTTGGAGATATCTTCCTGTGCTTTATTTTTATCCAGAAAGCTCACTTTTGTTATTAGATGATCTCATGTAATCAAGAAAGCATCAATATGCAGGGCAGGATGACACATAATGAATAACTCATTAGAAAAACTGTTTGCCATGTGATTTTATGAGGTGGAGCTTCATGACATTTTATGGTGCCAACACCAGTCCTTACTAAGTAGACTCAACATGTTCACCATTATATTCATGTACCTGTGGGTTTCATTAGGTAAGTAAAGATATTCTCTCATTAATACTAACTGGTGAATAAGACATACATAATCTGCGTCCAGAATGTAATTCTTACTTTTGTAACTCAGTAATCAGTATGCTCTGATTTCTATTACAGGTGATTCCATGGCAAACTCAATAGAGCCACTTTATACAAATATAGATGAACCTGAAGGTACTAAAGTTACTCTGTCCTGCAGTTATAAACAATTCAGTGGTGCGGTTAACTCTCTACAGTGGTATCGGCAATATGCAAATTCTAAACCAGAGTTCCTTCTTTACATCACTCCAAGTGGATCTGTAAGTCCTAACATCCCATCACGTTTGTCTCCTGAAGTTCATCGAGATAAACAAGTGGATCTGCACATCTCCCCTATTGTAGTATCAGACTCTGCAATATACTACTGTGCTCTACAGTCCACAGTGACAGGAAACCCAGCTGCACTGTACAAAAACTGATAGAGTTTTGTGGGTTTAAACTCATATGAACTCGGTCTCACACTTTCTCACTTTCCAAATGTGCAAGACTGTTGGCAACATCACAAGGTAAATTAAGGCACCACTTGGTGCTGAATGCTTGTTATTGGTTATTGATGGCTGTATCCCCCTCTCTTTACCCTCTTCCACAAGTCATAAACTTTACAACACTTTGGAATGCCAATGGCCATCTGGACTGGATCTTTCGCCCGGGACTCCATCAATGGTCGTCATAAATTACGCCCTGACCAACAAAATGGCCGCTGAGCCACGATCAAATCCCTCTGTGTTGAAAACACCAATGAGGATGTTGAGTTGGCATTACTAGAGATTACTCGATCACTAGTACCCGACTACCTAAAAACCGCCCAAGAGAGTGACCCAGCTGAACTTGAGTCACTAAGGGAGGCCTGTCTAACCGAATATCTAAGAACGGATTTTAGAAGTAAGGAGGCATCTCAACTAGTTATGAAACTGGTTGCCTTACAGATAACTGAGTTCAAGAATCGCTCTGCGGAACTGGAGCAGGCCACCACAAAGCGCATGGCCCTTGAACAACACGATGCAAACCAGTGTAATAACATTGAAGAGTTAGAGGGCACCGTGTAAAAATACAGTCAGGAATTAGATGTGTCCGAAGCCGAGAATGCCCAACTACAACAACAGGTCCAGGAGGCCTCTGATCTATTAAACCGTGCTCAGAACCGAATAATACTTTTAACTGAACGTCAGGATGGGGCACAAAATGAGTTAGTAAAAACTAGGAACGAGCTAGCCGCATGCCAACGACAACAATTGAAGGTAGAATGCGAGCTGACTGAGGTAAAGTTGAACTTGGGTAATGGCCCACAGCCGCCAAACAGTACAGGAAAGAAATTCCTGGATGTCCCAAGTGGACCACTGTATGCTCCCGATACACATCCTGACCGATCAACAGGTGTACAGAACGTTCCCTGTTATGACCAGGAGCGGGATTATACTCCCAGAATTGCTCCTGGATCCGATTTTCCCACTAGAGCCAGGAGTGAGTCTCCTGACCATGCCCAAATAACTCCCCCACGAGGGCAGACCCCTCCTTCCGCTATACTCAGGGCCCAACTGACAGGGATCTCGATAAAATTGCCCGCAATATAACTCGATTCGAGCCCACACCTGGTTGCTCTAATGATGTCTGTGTCATATGTGAATGACATCGAGTTCTACCTGCGAAAATATCCCCAAGCTACGGTAGAACGACCGGATTTATTTATTCCGAGTAACCTCAAACGAGAAATTAGTTGTTTCATCACGCGCCAGCCGGACCATATCTGGGTAAACTACTATCTGTTGTGTAACGCATTGGAGGAGGAGTTCTCCAATCCTCTCACACAGACAGACTGGCCACAGCTCTAATCAGTCAAACAGGGTAGGCAGGAGTCCCCACAGGTCTTATTATCATCATTTGCGTCAAGCTTATTTTGGCTTCAGCAATCAACCTGGCATGGAGGAGGATTTGAACTTTAAATCATTGTTTGTCCAAAACCTCCATCCTACTACCAGTTACTATCTAGACGTCTCAGCTTGCCCACGCACGTTAAACAGTAGAGAATTGCGCGACTTAGCAATAAAGGGATTTGTTAAATATCAGCAAACTGCCCATAAGCAGGTAGACCCTCCTAGCGTGCTAAGTATTGATACCACCTTTTTACCTTTAAAACAGAAAGGAACCAGTCCAGCACAGGACTCCAATCAAGCCCAGGGCTTGAACAAGGGACCAGGAATCTCTCGGTCCCCACAAAACCATAGGCATCGCAGGTATCCCTAACAGTGGTCAGAGCGTAATCAAGACCGTGCGAATTCAGACACCGGTCAGCATTTCCTAAGGTATCGCCACAATCGGCCTCCTCCCGATCAAAGCAAAGTTGGACGTGCGTCATGGTCCAATCGTCCCTGGGGCAACCCAAGACGACCTTTATCTCCTCAATCCACTACTGAGAACAGGGTTAGAACAAACCTGAGCCAAAAAAAAGGCTACAGCAAAAAGAGTAGGGCGGAAAACAAGTCTAAAATGGTCAAAATCAGGCAGGAAGACTTAGTAGCCCTTAAAAGAATGATAGATAATCTGCCAAATTGATAGCCAGGAAGCAGATCTGTCCTCCCTCACCTCTGCTCCCCCTAAATCACCTGTCCAGCCTTTAAGCCATGTTGAAACAGAGGAGGATTGCTCCTCCAGGTCTGATGAAAATAAACCTGCAGTACCAGGTCCCACACAGACCCCTGCCATACAGGTGGATATACCTAATCAGCCATCACAGGGGGGTGAGAAACCGATTCCTCCTAGTGCTGTGGTAGTAGTCCAGTTGGACCCCAAGGGAAACGATCTTCAGGAGGATGGGCCAGCCACCCCTGAAGAACCGTCTTATCACAAATTCCTAGGTCACTTAACTGAGAAGGGTGTTGCACGAAAATGTTATATTTCTACCACCCTCGAGCATGGCATCACACATGATGCTATTTTAGACACGGCATCCGACATCACCTTAATGTCAGTGAACCTTTTCAATCGGGTGAGGGCTACAGCCCAACAAGCTAACCGAGAACTGCAGTTGTACACCTGCTCTCTCAACATCCAGCCATACTTTCACACTGGCATTACCGTACGGTCAATGGCCCTGGTCCACCTCACTATTGGACCGATGAGTGTGATTCACCCCATACATGTGTCCCCGCTCAAAACTGTCCTGCTTCTCCTCGGCAAAGATCTCCTAAACCGATTTGAACCCTTAATTGACTTTAAGCGTTTAAAATTTTGGGCCCAGGTCCGCGAACCTCTGCCCATCTCTTACCCACTTGGTGTGGGATCGCAATGTCATGTAACCAAAACTACTAGTCTTACACCTAATAGTTCGTTGAGCGTACAGTGCGTGATTGATAATGAACAATGGGAGTTGTCTGACTTTCCGTCAGAACCTTCCTGGCCCCCGGGCAAGCCACTGGAACAACAAGATACCTTCTTGTGTTCTCTGACCATACCTGAAACAACTTCGGCATCAACAAAAATCGATTCAGGGGGTCAATGACCGCACCACCTGAACTAAATAGGAAATCAAAACCTGAACTTGAACCTCAAATTGAGTTAGTACCAAATGAAACTGACACCCTACAAAGTGATCAAGAGCGTGAGAAACTCAGGGAGATCCTTATCAAGGATCGCAACTCACTCAAAATTCCTTAGACTTTGGACTAACCACACGTCCCACTTATGTGCATCCGTACAAAATTCCGTTAGCCTCGTATGAGCCAGTGCAGGAAATCAATGACAATTGTTCGGGAAAGAGTTTGAAAAAGGGCATCATCCGACCCTGTAATAGCACCTGCCCCGCTCCAGTCTGGCTAGTGGTAAAGCCTAATGTTGCGTGCCGATTAATGATTGACTACCTTTACCCTAGTGGGGGGTGCTCCAAACAACCTCCACTGTTAGGGGACCCCCTCTTCATAAAGTTTGGATTACGATCCAACCCATTACGAACACGTGCTTATTACTGGTCGGTTGCTGGTACCTTTTTGGCTGTTGCTATTGGCTTAGTATCATAAACTGCAGAGCTGCATACCTGTACCTCAGACCACCCAAGAGTTGCAAAACAAGTGTCTGTTCATACAGATACCAATAATGTTCAAGAAGCCTTAAAGAGGGTTTTTCAACCAACTTTCTAGAAGTAAAAAAATAACCTTCTAGGTGATGCTACACCCCACTCACCTAGGTCAAATTTAGGTTCCACATTACATTCTTTCTCGAACCATCAGGGGGGACCCAGATTAAGACATGAAAGTGGTATTGCTTGCTTGTCACCTGTCATCCACAGCTATCATCGCCTGAAGATGGATAAAGTCTGCTGTAACACCAACTTCATCCACAGGGGGAAATGTAGCGTGATAGCCGTATCCCCCTCTCTTTACCCTCTTCCACAAGTCATAAACTTTACAACACTTCGGAATGCCAATGGCCATCTTGACCGGATCTTTTGCCCGGGACTCCATCAATGGTTGATTCTTTCCCAAACAACTGGAGGTCTGCTTAAACTGACCTGTAACCCTAGACATCTCGGCAATAATAAACTTGAGTTCATGTGTAACCTTAAAAGGGGGTTTCATCTTTCAAGACCACAGGCTTCCCCTTTCCCTCTAACTGTTGCAGAAGATAACAGCTTTTTCCCCCACAGTTGAACTCTTTCATCACAGCTCCTCTTGCAAACCTTATCACCCAAGAGAGGCGCCAGAAAGACACCCCTGGAGATTTACGACCAAAAGGATTCCAGCGTTTGTTCTAAAGACACATTTTCTTTAATTAAAGCATTACATTTTCATTGGTAACAGATCATCCTCGCCAAAAATACTTAATTAAGGAGTGCACGAGAACTGCTTCATAATGAGTCCAAACACGCCCATACGCAACTATTTACCCCATGAAAATTAGTCGGGGATACGCATCGCACCCCCATTATAAACACACGTATGTGCATGTACTAATTTGTTATGTATCTCATATCCAATTTGTTAATGTTTGAGTATAGTGACCGTTCTATACGTAATACGGTCCCGTTGTGTTGTGCTGATCATTATGATATATAGAAATGATAACATAGTCATCCCTATGGTTTGATCGATGGGGTTTTATTACTTGTGCATACTTATAAAGAACAAACATGAAGTTATTTACAATGTACCGTTTCCTACATCTTGTATTAATCATATTATTGTTTAGTTAAAGTATAGCGAATGCATGTGCTGTAGTTAGAATGCTTTAAAGATGTTCTAGTTTATCAATTCAAGGTGCTTTTGATCATCTGAACCTTACAACGAAGTCTGCATCTAAATGTGTAACTTTGAGAATTTTCGGTTATTATGTGATACTTTTAATGTCTTTTAGATATGTAGGAATATAATTAATCCAAGTTAGAACGTCTGTGGCTCATATGGTGAAATAAGACACAACCATGACAGGAGGCCTTTACTGATGAGTCAGCTTCTCATTGGCTAAATAAGGGCAACTCCTTATGTCCTGCCTCCAGCCGCTTATGAGCCGGAACATTCAAAAGCAACGCGGTCCGACCGCAGAGAGCTAGCTTCAAGTCTCGTGTGCTTGTTTGTTCTCTTAGTCTTTTCTTTGTCTTTTAAAGTTGCAGTTTTTCTTTTTGTCAGTCTTTTTATTCGTTTTTGCTCAAGTTTTTGCATTTATTTTAAGTTTCCTGTGTACAGCAGTCTTAAGTAGTTCGGTATTGCCGAATTAGAAGATAGTTGAAAAACCAGCTAGCCAAGATCTACTTCATGCTCTGCCATTCTCGTACCATACCAGTTCTTCAAGTTTTTGTTGAAGCTCGTGGTGTTCGAAACGCGTCAACTCCACCTTTATCTGTGGCCAAGATAAATTCTGAGTTGTACGCACGCAAAACGTCGAGTAATCATGAAGCCTGCAGCCTAAAATTGGGAAGAACGCCACCTCAAGTCACGTGGTTACGCGGAGGCCATCTGCAAGAAACCGGACACCAACGCTCCTCAAAAAGATCGTGCCTTTCGAGCGGCTGGACAAGGGTCGAATGCCCCGAACCAATCGACTGACCTTCCAGGCGAGTACCTTTTTATAGCTTTTCTGGGCCCCCCATCCTCGTACTTTGCGTTTAATCTTAAACCCACACTTCAACATAGACTTATCCACGCCTAAGTAGCTTCTACCATACTATTCACGTTCAACGTAATTTGTTTAGTAATAACTCACTACGTCGTAACAAACCAGTTCATAACATTGCAACGTTGGTAATTATTGCGCGACCGATAAGCTACATAGAGTCATCTGGGTTTCTGATTTTTAATTACTGTAATATGTACGCTTGCCATTATTCCCTGTTTCCCATACTGTGATATATACATGTTCATCCTCATTTTATGATTTTAACTCTGTGATACACTCGTTATTACATTAGATAATCTGTTGGTATTGCCTTGTTTGTAGTTAATAAACTTGTTTATAACCCTTTTGAATTTGCAGTTTGGTTTGAGAGAGTTTCATTCATTCAAATGTCGAGAAATACAACTTTGAATTCACTATTCAGAACTAGACTGATCAAGTTTGTTGTTCCCTTTTTAACTGGTGTCCAGATCTACCAGGCAATAAAACGATTTGGTGGTGCCCCTTTTTATTAATCAAAATTAATACAATTAAAGTGTAGTCTCAGGTTTGCTACATGCTGGATTTCCCTGGTTGATCCAGCACAATCCTACAATACACTGGACTTGCTGTAAAACATTTCACTTAAGTGGTAATCACGCTCAATGATTTTCCTCTGCTGCCAAGGTCCCGAAGGCTCATCACAATCTTTATGAGGTGTTCAGCAAGGATTGTATGCTTTCCTTTTCTTCCCACTGCCCTTATGATTGTGCCATTGAGATATCGTACTTCATGGGGTACCTCTCCTTTCGAGCAGGATGTACAACCTCTCCCATCCTGAGAGGGAGGCCATGGAGAGGTATATTTCCAATCCTCTGCTGGCAGGCCTCATTCGTAATCCCGTGTCATCTATGGGCACTGGAATCTTTTCAGTTCCTAAATGTCATAGCTCTCTTCAGCCTTGCATTGACTATCAAAGGTTTAATAAAATCACTGTGCTTGACAAGTACCTGCTACCGCTAATTTTGTTCACTTTGATCTGCTCCAAGGTGTCACTGTTTTTTCCAAACTCAACGTTTTTTCCAAACTCACTAATGCCTTTGGCGTTTTCATGACCTGGTTAACAATGTAAGTTTGTGATTTTATGAATCGCTTTGTTTTCATCTACCTAGACGATATTTACATTTCTTTCTTGCAGCCTCATGGAGCACCAAGTTCACATGCGCAAGCTTCTGGCTTGCCTGTTAGAGAACCGTATGGAGTGAGATCACTATGTTTAATATGAGAGCGCAAAGACAATGTTAAATCAAGTCAAGTCAAATCAGATCTATTTATATAGCACTTTTTACAATTAAGCATTGTCTTAAAGCAACTTTACAAATTTATCTTATCTCCTAATAACTACGCCCAATCCCAAATTGAGCAAGCCTAGGGCGACAGTGGCAAGGAAAAACTCCCTGTGTGTTATAGGAAGAAATCTTGGGAGGACCAAGATTGAAAAAGGGACCCAACCTCCTTGGGCGGCGTATATGATAAATCTAAGAACGAAACTAAAGCCATGGAGTCAATGTTCGAATAAAATGTGAAGTATGCACATCGGCATTAAGTGGCCCGGGTATGATGGGGCTGGAGCTGATGACGGAAGTAGCTTGAGTGAAGCTGCAGCGGATGAACATCATGTGTGGAGCTGTAACTGGTCGGAGAGAAAACATAAAATGTAATTAGTTATTGATTAAGAGCACAGTGTCTATTAACAATCACTGATGCCATGTCAATTACTAATGCCATGTGTAGCATGAGACCCCGGCAGAATTAGCTATAGCAGCATAGCTAGAAAGAGGAGAACTGGTAGGAAACACAGCCAAGAGGGATCACATGAGACATTGGCAACCCCACGGGAGGCAGAAGACAGCAACCGTCTCTGATCACCATAAGACTCTTTGACTATTAAGGCCCAGCTCTGCCCTTAGTCTAAGGCAAGGTTGCACGAGTCAAGATCACGAGGACCGAAGCACAGTTCAGCCAGACCGCCCACTGGACACTCCCGGCTAACGGACAAGGCAGGCAGGCCAAACATGACTCCAGACTCCGGCCCCAGCGACCCAAGCCATGCATCCTGGTCTAAATCTAGTCAAAATCCTGAGCAAATAGGTATGTCTTTAGCCTAGACTTAAAACTTTGGAGAGTGTCTGAGTCTCGAACGAAAGTGGGAAGTTTATTCCATAGTTCGGGGGCCATGTATGAGAAAGCCTTTCCCCTGTTGTGACTTTTTTAATTCTAGGAACTAAAAGAAGTTCTGTACCCTGCGAACGAAGTAGACGAGTTGGATTGTAAAACTCTAAAAGTTCACTCAGATAATGTGGGGCCAGGCCATGTAGAGCTTTAAAAGTTATAAGAAGTAATTTGTAATCAATGCGGAATTTGACTGGTAACCAGTGTAGTGATGATAGAACAGGAGTGATATGATCAAGTTTTAGCACTCGGGCAGCTGCATTCTGAACTAACTGAAGTTTATTTATAGTTTTACTAGAGCATCCAGTAAGTAAGGTGTTACAGTAATCCAACCTGGAGGTTATAAACGCATGAACAAGTTTCTCTGCATCATTAAAAGAGAGGATATTTCTAAATTTAGGGATATTACATAATTGAAAGAAAGCAATTCGAGTGATGCTGCTAATGTGTGCATCAAAAAAAAGATCTGAATCAAATGTGACCCCTAAGTTCTTTTACAGACGGACTGGGTAATGCTGGACAGCCATCTATATTTAGGATAGATGTAGCCAACCTGTCTCTCACAGCCTTGTGTCCCACTAATAGAACCTCATTTTTATCTCAGTTAAATAAGAGAAAATTAAATAACATCCAATCTTTTATTTCCTTTACACAATTTTGTTGATTGTAAGGCTGTCATTTGGTTTGGCCAATATGTACAGCTGTGTATCATCTGCATAGCAGTGGAAAGTAAGGCCATGTTTACGAATAACTGAGCCTAGTGGCAGCATGTACAGAGAGAATAAAAGCGGGCCAAGCACTGACCCCTGAGGCACGCCATACTTCACTTTTGAGAGCTTAGACCTTAGATTATTTATATGAGCAAACTGGTTCCGGTCGGTTAAGTAGGATTTAAACCAAGAAAGTGCTAATCCCTTAATACCTACAGTATTTTCTAGGCTGTTTAGTAAAACATCATGATCTATAGTGTCAAATGCTGCACTTAAATCTAACAGAACAAGAAAAGAAACACATCCCTTATCTGAGGACATTAACAAGTCATTTAGTACCCTAATTAGTGCTGTTTCAGTACTATGATGGGGCCTGATGCCAGACTGAAATGTTTCATAAATTTCATTCCTTTGGAGGTAACTGCAGAGCTGCTGATAGACGGCTTTTCTAAGAATTTGGACAGAAACGGTAGATTTGAAATTAGTCTATAATTAGATATCACACTAGGGTCAAGATTAGGTTTTTTAATCAGTGGTTTGATAACGAACGGCAGACTTAAAGGATTTGGGCACATAACCAAAGGTAAGGGATGAATTTAAAATAACTAACCCTGGCTCTTTTAATACTAGGTATTACTTGTTTGAGTAAACGTGTAGGAATTGGATCTAATAAACATGTTGATGACTTAGATGAGCTGACCAGTGCGGACAGTTCAGTATTAGTAATTGGGGTAAAAGATTCTAATCTTGATTTACAGCTCATTAAACAGATGTCTTCACTAGTGCTGCACCTGGAAGGTGGCTGAATAGTTTGGTGATGTGATGAGCATTGAGTTTTATGCCTAATGTTTTCTATCTTATCATTAAAGAAAGTCATGAAATCATTACTGTTAAAATTACACAGAACGGGTGAGTCACTTTCTGTGGGTTTTTTTGTTAATTAGGAGACTGTATTAAAGAGAAATCTTGGATTATTCTTATGTTTCTCTATGATTGACAAGAAGTATGCAGCCTTAGCTTTAGTGAGGGCATGCTTATACTCTGCCATGCTGTTCCTCCAAGCAGTCTTAAACACCTCCAATTTACTGTCTCCACTTGCGCTCTAGATTCCATGTTCTTTGCTTTAAGGTACGGGTGTGGTCATTATACCATGGTGCTAGCCTTTTTTCCCTAATGCGTTTGACCCTAGCAGGAGCAATCATGTCCAGGTTTGAGCGACGCACACATTCTAATTGGTCATTTACACACTCAAGATGATTGCTCTCCGTAGGTATTTTAAATTTCAAGTCTGGTAGGTTTTTAATAAACGCAGCTGGAATAGCAGATGTGATAGTGCGCTTGGTGTGATAATGTGGTAGAAGGATTTTATTTATTAGAGATAGCTCAAATACTAAAAGATAGTGATCTGAAATTGAATCACTTTGCGGGAAACCATCAAGGTTATCTATACTGGTACCAAATATTAATATTAGATCTAAAGTAGAGGGGTTAGACAATGAAACTGAAACACCTCTCATTTTAGTGTGGGAGGCTTCATGGCTAAATTGGATCAGTCTGGTGGCCAATCTTCATTAATTGCACATTGCACCAGTAAGTGCAGAGTGTGAAGGTTTAATTAGCAGGGTAAGAGCACAGTTTTGCTCAAAATATTGCAATGCACACAACATTATGGGTGACATACCAGAGTTCAGATGGTTTGATAAACATGAAAGTGAAGTTGAACATCTCCCATGGCCTGCACAGTCACCAGTTTATTAGTAAATAGTAAATATTATTGAGCCATTTTGGGGTGTTTTGGAGACGCGAGTCAGGAAACGTTTACCTCCACCAGCTTCATGTAGTGACCTGGCCACTATCCTGCAAGAAGAATGGCTTAAAATCCCTCTGACCACTGTGCAGGACTTGTATACGCTGTATTGGCCGCAAAAGGAGGCCCTACAATTAAATAATAATAAATTATTGTGGTCTAAAACCAGGTGTTTCAGTTTCATTGTCTAACCCCTGTATGATTACAGCGATGGGTTGATCCCATCACATTCTGAGTGATACCCATGGATTCTAAGATGGACTCGAAAGCAATTCTAAGTGGATCCTGCTCATTGTCAAAGTGAATATTGAAATCACCTACAATTAAAGCCTTATCTGTTGACAGTACTAAGCAGGAAAGAAAGTTAGCAAATTCCTGAAGAAATTCTGAATAGGGACCAGGCAGGAGGATGGTAATAGTGATAAGCTGAAAGAGTGTGGGTTTTTTGACTTTTCCATAATGATGGATCAGTCACATTAAGAAATCAGTATTTCAAAAGAATTAGCCTTGTAATGGGATTTAGTTTTGTAACACTTAGCTCTTTGTCAAAAATTGTGGCTATGCTTCCCCCCCCCGAACCATTAGGATAAGGGCGATTAGCATGGACTGTATCCAGGAGGTGAGGCTTCATTTAAAGGCTAAATATTCATCAGGTCTAATCCAAGTCTCAGTGAGACAGAGAGCGTGTAAGCATTTATCAGTGATTATTTCATTTACAATCACTGCTTTGTTTGTAAGTGATCTAATGTTAAGTAATCCTAGCTTTAGTCTAAGGTTGTTATTTCTTTGGGAGCTATCTGTGTTTATATTAATGAGGTTATTAAAATAGACCTTTTGAGAGCGTTTACGTTTAGGGCAGATGCGGGTAACAGACACAGTTTCAATAATGTGGGTTCTGGGTGACGGTGCATGGCTTCCAGCAGACAGTTGGTTAAGCCGGTCTGTCTGCTGCCTGACCGCTGCTCTGGATAGTCAGCCCCTAACCAATCGGGCCATAGGACTATGGGCAATGTTGCAGGAGATGAGAGCAGCACCCTCCATAAATCGTACAAGTCAGGCACAATGAGCACGCAAAATCAACAAGACTGAGCGAAAACAGCTACAGCAAGAGCACAGAAACAAGAACTGTGGACCTTTTTGCTTGCTTCACTGTTTTCAGTACGAATTTCAGTTTTTTGCTTGTTTCTGAAATTTCTGCTCGGTCCGTACATAAAACAGGAAATACATCAGAGGTCAAGGCTTGGTAGGTAATTACTCGAACTATCGATTGCGACTGTGTGAGTAGGCAATATGGGACAGGTAGACTCTAATTGCAATGTTGTTCTAATTTCAGTTTATATGTTATTTTAAATATACAGGCTCCAATGTGTATTTTATTGAAAGTGTTAATAGCTGTTATATATGTCGTGATAAGCGATTATTTACTGACCTGATAAAAGCTGACTAGAGCAATCTAGCTAGTTAGCATAACTATACTAAGTGTTACGGGTTCGCCTAGATGGTATAAAGCGAACCCTCAAAGACAGGGGTTTTAGGACACAATTGCAGTTAGCTCCAGATGGATTTAGTGAACCAAAATAATGATTTAAATATACTCAAAAAAGAGAGTGTGTTAAATAATGAATGCTGTGCAAATGTTGGCACAACGTGGAATCTTACTCTGAACGACAGAGTCTGTGACTTTAACCATGAGACCACAGCAGGACTTACGTGATATGTATGCAAAAAGGGGAATTTAACCCTAACAGAAAAGCTCCGCCTACCGCGAGCTCGAAAATACAGAAAACGGTGAGTGGATAGATTAAGCACGATCGCCACTAATTGTGCTTACAAAAAGGGATGTGTGGCGAACGTGAAAGAAATCGCTCAGATGGGAAAAAAGGAGCGATCGCTCTCTCTCTCTCACTCTCTCTATCTCTCACACACACAGAGACTGCACATGCGCCCAACCCGCAGCTCTGGAGAAAGAGAAAATGATGACGCGCTGAGACGTAAGGCTCGCCCCAGATAGCAAAGGAACATTGAATCAATGTTTATTTTGGGGTTTTTTGGTCGGTTTTGGTTGATGACCATAAATCAACTGTAAATCAACATTGTTATTGGATTGAAGTTTTAACTGTGATTCAACATTGAAAAGAAGACATGGAATCAACATTGTGATTAGTTATGATCTACAATTCAACGCAATTACTTGACCTATATTATATGTAAAAAAGAATAAATAAAAAAATTATATATATATATATATATATATGATAGACAGATAGACTGGTTAAATATGTATTAAGTTTATTATAATTTATAAACATGAACTAAGATAAAGTAAAATAAAACTTGTGAAAAAAAAATTGCCATTCCTTATCAACATAAAGGTGCAAAGAAAACATACTGCCTATATGGAAGCCTATTTTTGCCACGTAAAAAATCTATTTGTTTTGATTATTAAGTGACTTTCCATGTCATTATTTCGAGATATTCTCATTATTGAAGTTATTATTTTAAGTCTATAACAAAGGTAACTTTATTCATTTTAGTGGTATATTAAATAATATATTAATATGAAATGCTGGTGTGCCTCAAAGCGCAGCCCCGCCCCTTTGGAGCTGAACTTCTGGAAATTTCCACAGAACAGAGGAGCGCGCGCGATAACAGGTAGGTAACGGTTGTTTCTATCTATCGTTTTTCAGTGATTTCAGGTTAAAAGAATAATTAATACTAACTGTTTCTTAAGCCAGTTTTATGCCTTTGGCGAAAACTAGATGTTAAATATTAGCTCGCTAGCTAACTAGCGAATATTTGAGTAGCCTCATTTTAGCTATGAGTTAGCTAGGTTAGCTAGCTAGCTAGCTATAAATGTCATTTTTAATATCTGCTTCAGATACTTCAGTCTTAACTAGCTGTATAGTTAGCTAGGTACATAAGTGTGTGTTCAGCGTATGTTAGTTTTAGAATGGGGTCACATACAAAAAGCCATCTGTAAAATCTGCTGATGTAATTTGTTTAAAATCGTCCGATACCAATGCATATTAGATCGATCTTTTGGTTTGTAGTTATCCAGTGTCTCACTTGCAGAATAATTAACTAAAACATTGTGTGTGTGTGTGTGTGTGTGTGTGTATATATGTATATATGTATGTATGTATGTATGTATGTATGTGTGTATATATATATATATATATATATATATATATATCTATATATATATATATTATATTTGACCAAAAAAATTTATTAAATATATTTTTTTTGTAACCCAGGTGGTGAAAAAGGCGAAGCAAATACAAATTTACAGGTTTTTGTTGTGTTGAACAGAGGTAAGTCTCTCTCTGAAGTGTGATTCATTGATTGATTACAGACGCGAACAGCATGGCCTCTTACTGGGTAAATGAGACTGTAAGGGTAATAGGGAAGTAAGCAGGATAGAGAAAGAGGATCTTGCAAGAAGTTTGAAAAAAACTGTTGTTGAGACAGGACACATAGGAGCAAAAGCTTCCAAACTGAAGATCACAGATTTGTGAATTTTGGTTAGTGCAAATATTGTTGAGGCACGGGGAAAAAACACAACAGAATTTTAGTTTCAGATGAAGCCAGCTCTGCCATGCTAGTGATGTCATGGCCGAGTCTGGTTGCGACTCTGAACAATGTGCAGGTGGTGGCAGTTTCTCTAGTGACTTAGCTGGTGGTTCAGATTGGGAAGATGAAACCAAAGGAGTGTATGCTGTACATGAGCTTGAAACAGTGGGCAACAAAGTTTCAATTTCACTGGTTGCTCCTTACAGCTCTCCTGTGTATTATCTCTGCGAGTGTTTTCAAACACACCAGAACTTCACCATAAACTTCCACTTGATGGAAGGACACTCCTTGGCACACACAGGAAAGGTACCCACTCGTAAATGGGAAAACGGGCAGTACTTACTACCACCACTTTGGTATAGAACAAGGGTTGCTCTCCTAGATTGAAGTGTCTTCGTTTTGCCCTACAGTTTGTTCAAAAATTGAAACTCCAGTTCAACATTGATGGCCTTCCTTTGTTTAAAAGTTCTAGGCTACAGTTTTGGCCCATTCTCGGACTACTTGATTGTGATTACACCAGAACCCCATTCGTTGTTGGTATATACTGTGGAGCAGGGAAACCTGGAAGCGTTTTTGAGTTCTTAAAGGAATTTACAAAGGATTTGACAAATATTCTGACGAGTGGCATTGTGTACTGTGGTAGATCTTTTCAGGTACTTCTTTCAGCTTTTGTGTGTGATGCCCCAGCTCGCGCATTTGTCAAACATTTGAAAGCTCATAATGGTTACTATGGATGTGATAAATGTACACAGGCTGGTGTGTGGAAGAACAAGATGACATTTCCTGATACAGCAGTTAAACCTAGGACTGATGCTGATTTTGCAGCTATGGTTGATGAAGACCATCACCTAGAACAAAAACCTAGCCCTCTGACAAGTGTGGTAAAAATGATTTCTCAGTTCCCTATAGATTACATGCATCTTTGCTGCCTTGGGGTAACACGAAAACTTCTGTACTTCTGGCTGAGAGGCAAAAATCTTACCACAAGGATTCAATTCCAAGTAGTTGGTTTGATTTCTAGCAAACTTTTAGAGCTACGTCCTCATACTCCTGTTGAGTTTGCACGCAAGCCAAGAGACCTGACTGAGGTGGATTGGTGGAAAGCCACTGAGCTAAGACAGTTCATGTTGTACTCTGGCCCTGTAGTCCTTCGAGATTGTCTGCCTAGCGAGCTCTATGACAATTTTCTGCTGTTTTCTGTTGCCATGCGTTTACTCCTGTCTCCAGGCAACAATGAACAAATGGTGAAATTTGCTCATGATCTCCTAGTGTCTTTTGTGCAGCACTTTGGGAAACTGTATGGAAGTGATGAAGTTGTGTTCACTATACACCAGTTGATTCACTTAGCCGATGAGTACAGACACTTTGGTCCTCTTGACAATGTGTCAAGGTTTCCGTTTGAGAATTATTTGTGTCGGATTAAAGGACTCCTACGTAAACCACACCAGCCGTTGCAGCAAGTTGTTAAAAGATTATCAGAAGTGATGCCTGCTTCGGTGGAAATGCCTCCAGGTGAGGCTACCGTTGCAGGCTTGCATTACAGTGGTCCATTACCCTATCAGTTTTGTCATGCTGAGCAGTTCAGAAAGGTAACTTCCAGAGAATTCTGCTTATCCACTGAGACTGGTAATAATTGTATGGAGGTTGCGGTGAGATTGGTGTGATCAAGAATGTCATCAGGGACAATGGAAATATTATTCTGCTGTTTCAGAAATTCAGACACCGTGAACCCTACTTTGAGTATCCATGTACTTCTGCCTATATTGGTTGCTACAGGGTGTGTGATTTATCTGATAGTCTGACAGTGGTAAAGCTTTCACACATACAAAGAAAGTGTGTTCTTTATCCGGTAGATAATGGCTCTGTAGTCTTTCCTATGCTTCACAAATAGTCATCTGTAGAGAACACACCTCAACTTCTAAGGACTTTTTTGGAATGTGTGTTTTAAATTATAATGTTATAATAGTTTTTAGAAATTTTTTTGTGTTTGATGGAATAGGGTTGTTATTAGGAACAACTGCCTGCTGTCACTGTCTACCTTAATAGGCTCTATGTAGTTCATTTGCTTTAGAAATAGATGGAGGAGTAAAGGAGGCCAAATATAAAAAGTTTACTGTTTACCAGTTATCCAGTTCCTGTGCCATGTGTTTCTATTATGTTTCAGATGGAAAACAAACAATAGTGTGGTGGAGTTCCAGGACAGGGGTACTGCTGTCGTGCCTAGCTGTTGGCTCAAAGGTGACAAATGTTCATGGCCACCCTATAACAGCCAAAAGCTGCAAAAATCAGTCAGACAAAGAGAGATATCCAGACCTGACTGGACAGTTCATGATGGTGTACGGTGTCTAGTGACTTGTGGTGAGAACTGCACTTTAACTCATATGCATTTGAGAGAATTTTGAATACCATTCCAGTTTTATCAGTTTTTTTATTCCTTTTTTTAATATTTTGTACATGTTTTGTTTTATTTTATTTTTTGTAGATACCTATGAAATGGCTCACAGCCGTCTTAAATTAGTTGAAGAAGGTTGCTGCACATCAGACCTGCAGTCAGATGAGGATACAGAAGAACAAAAAAAAAGGAAAATGAGGTGCATTTGTAACTTTTTCTGACTTCTGTTTTATTTTTTGTGATTGTATTCTGGAAATTTTTGATCATTCATGTAACTGGGCAAATATTCTGTTCAGGATTAATACTTGTTACAGAACTATGTTGATGAGGACCCTGGGGAACCAAAAAGGAGACAATTAGCCAAGCCCCCTCCAGTAGTGCCGCCAGGTACATTTTCTTTTTAAATTAAATGAAACCAGTGAATATTTTCACAGATTTTATCCATCACTGAACAGTGTTGGAGCAGCTGTCAGTTAATACAAAGTTGGCTTGTAGCACCTTAATCACATCATATGCTGAAGAAGTAATTCACCAACTAAGGTACAACAATGTCTACTTCTTCAGTGTAACTAGGGCTGTACCTTATTGGAAAAATCTGACATTGCAATATTTCTGTTTTCTGCGATATATATTGCGATATTAAACAATGCAACTTTTCACCAGAGTTGAAAAAAATTACGAGAAGTAAATGACCCAATAAATAAGAAAAAGTAAATGAGATAATAACCTATGTTTATTAGTAAGAGATTCTTATCCTAAATAAGTGGCTCATATATGAATTAAATTATTAAATAATTTTATTTGATCCTGTCGGTGAACAGCTCATCGGTGGCCAAACGTCACAATATTACCTCCGCTGTGTCCTCATCAGTACCTTAAAATAATATTATTAAAGATATCACGTGGTGAATATTTCAAACATATTGCAATGTACATAGATCCAAAATGACTTCTGCAATCCTCAATTCAACTGAATTAGCTTTAGTCTAGCTTTCGGCTAACCGCTACCCCTTGGCTATTTAAACTAACTTAATATTTAAAGGGTTTATTATTAAAAGTTATCTGTTCATTTTAACTTTATGAGGATAATTCTGATGACGAATAATTCAGTATGTGACGAAGATAGCTCTCTATGCACACTAGAAAATCTGAGCGGAATAGTAGAACATCCGGGTACTTATCGTATGCGAGTAGTATACTACAGATTTCAGTATGGTTGCATACTGCAAACTACTTTTAGGCAGATTTAGTATGCTAGTACTGTGTAGTATGCCATTTGGAATACAGTCGCAGTGTCACTCATTGCTTTAAATAACATCGCACGTCCTGCGATGTGACTATTGCGCATGCACACATCGCGATGACTATGCTGAAACAATATATGATGCAGCCCTAAGTGTAACAGTAATAAACTTTGATTTGTCTCATTAGAAGTCAACCCGGGATATACGGCACAGGAAGAAAGAGCAAATAATGGTTAGAATTTTATTATTCTATTCTTTTATTCAAATTCTTTTAAAAATACATGTTTTACAAAGCTGTTCAAAATGGTGATTTTTATTCATTGTGCAGGATCATTCCGGGGACAGTGGCTGTCAAATGGTAAGTTATTGAGTAGCAGTGCATGTATATTCTGAGTGGTTGCTAAGGTGTTGCTAGGTGGTTGCTAGGCTGTTGCTATGGTATTGAGTGGTTGCTAAGGTGTTGCTAGGCTATTGTATGTTGTGGTGTGTAAGTGTTGTATATAAGTGCAACTCTTTGTTTGTATGGTGTATGTGGTGTGTATGGTGTTTTAAGTGTGTATGGTAAACATACCATACGTGTGTGTGTGTGTGTGTATGTGGTGTGTGATGTGTGTATGGTGTGTGATGTGTGTATGGTGTGTGAGGTGTGTACCGTGTGTGAGGTGTGTATGAGGTGTGTGTGATGTGAGTATGGTGTGTTATTTGTGTATGAGGTGTGTACCGTGTGTGAGGTGTGTGTGATGTGAGTATGGTGTGTTATTTGTGTATGAGGTGTGTATGGTGTATGAGGTGTGTATGGTGTGTGATGTATGTATGAGGAGTGTGTGGTGTGGGTATGATGTGTGCTGTACGTATGGTCTGTGCCATGTTCCATGTTTATGGTGTGTGTATGAGGTGTCTATGACATGTGCTATACTGTGGTATAGTACTGTGGGATTGAATGCATTCCTATGTCAAAAAAACAAAAAAAAAACGTGTGTTTTCACGTGTGTCCAAACACGTTTTGATCGTTACAAAAATGTGTAGAATAAAACTCATAATAATAATAATAATAAGAAGAAGAAACAACAGAAGAGGAAGAACAGTATGTTGGCTTTGAAAAGCCAACATAATAATCAGGAAAATCCTACCATAATTCTACCTGAATTGCAGAAATGTAGTGTGAGTGATAAGCCAAAACCAGAAATTATAGGACTAGAAATGTTAAAATAAACTGAGTTGCCATACACTGCAAGGCCCAGAATATGAAAGAAATGGTAAATAAACAACTAATTATTTTGTTTCAGACACATGAGAATATCAGAATTACCACTGATATATTTGTTGGCTAGCGATTGTACGGTGGAAATGGATAGTAACATTGTATTTGCTCAGATCAATGACTGTATAAAAAGATGGACACGCCAGTTAGTTTTTTTAAGGTTTTTGACCTACATAGCTTAGCTAGCTAATAAGCTAAATCACATTGGCCATTTTGCGCTACCCTCAGCCATACAAACTGTAAAATAAATTGTAAAGAGTGTCTGTTAATGTGACAAACACTGTATGACTTCCGGTTATATAAACGCTAAATAGTAATTCCTACCAACAAGCTTGCAGGTTGCCTGCTCCATATAAGGCAGACAATCTTTTCCAGCCAAAGCTGTCAGCCACGTCATTCCTTAAGTGTAACCCCGCTAAAGTGTAAAACAAAAATTTAGCAATATTAGTACGTGGAAAGATGATGGAATTAGACACTGGAGACAGAAATATTGTTTAGATTAGAAAAAAACATGATTGAAAAATAGATGTTTTGCCATTAAAACTTATGGGTATGGCCAGCAGAGGTTTTGAGAGACGATGCGCTGTCCAGCTTTAGATACAGTCAGTGGCTCAGATAATTAATTAATATTTTTAAATATTACTGCATTATGTTTGCAGTATTTTTCCTGATGGTGTCACAGAAAGTAATTTAAGTGTTAACAAATAGTGTACATTTGATTGTAAATTTGATATTTAGATATTATTTCTTTTAAAA
>JAJAGP010006109.1:0-24984 GCA_025084515.1 Ancistrus triradiatus | reverse complement strand
TTACATATAATAAATAAAGATAAAGAATAATAAATAAAGAATATTTCATACCAGACAGGCTGAGCAGAATCGTTACCGCCTGCAGCATTTTGTCTCCTTCAGGAAATGAAACACAATCAGCTCTGAGTATGTAAATATATTTACAGCTCAAATGACAGGTCAGAACCGAGGCTGTTCTGAGAAATTCCAGCAACCATATGTGACGACACACTCGCCAGTGGCCATATCCTAACGATACAAAAGTGTTAGAACACGCCCCACCAACTCAGTCAAAAGTATTGGAACACGACCAAAAGTATTAAGACATGCCTACACACGCGACCAAAAGTATTGGGACACGCTGTCACACGAGGCCAAAAGTATTTGTACACACCCCCAAACACTGCCAAAAGTATTTGGACACATCCCCCTCACATGGCCAAAAGTATTGGGACACGCAGCCAAAAGTATTGGGACATGCCCTCACAAGCGGCCATAAGTATTGGGACACCCTAGCAACCACCTAGTAACAACTTAGCAACCACCTGGGATACTATAGTAATCATCTAGCAACACCATAGCAACTACCTGGGAACACCATAGCAACCACTTGGCAAACCATAGCAACCATGTAGCAACCACCTAGCAACACCATAGCAACCACTTGGGAAACCATAGCCACTGCCTAGCAACCACCTAGCAACACCTTAGCAACCACTTGGAATACTTTAGCAACCACCTAGCAACACCATAGCAACGACCTGGGATACCATAGCAACTATCTAGCAACACCATTGTAACCACCATGGGCATCATATGACCTCACCTAGCAACCACCTGGGTTACCTCAGCAATCACCTAGCAACCACCTAGGACACCCTAGTAACCACCTGGGACACCATAGCTACCTCCTAGCAACCACCTAGCAAACACCATTTTTTTCTGTTTGGCACATTTCAAGCACTGTTGTAGTTTCTTCAGGAAATGCCGATCTAGTTATTATTATCGTTGGCATTTCTTCTTTTTCCACACATTTCTGCTATTAATATGACTCGAACATAGGGACACGGGTCAAACACTGGTATGTAGATAATTACTCTGTGGGGGGAGCTATGACTTTTGGAGTCGATCCCATTTATCGTCTTTAATAGATTTAAGTTTAATAATTAAAACTCTCCCATAGAAATGCATTGAGGGAATGTTCAGATTCAATTCTAACCGACAAAATTCAAACTGTAACTGATATCAATGATGTCACGACAGAGCCCTCAGTGAGACTCAGTGACCTGTTATTACATCTACTGATACAGAAACATGCAAAAGTATAAGGACACGCCCCCACATGCGGCCAAAAGCATTGAGACACACCCCCACACGTGGCCAAAAGTATTTGGACACGTCCCCAGACGCGGCCACAACTGTCTGTACACGCCCCCAAACGTGGACAAAAGTATTTGGACACGTCCAAAATATTTGGACACTTCCCTGCACGGGGCCAAAAGTATTTGGACACGCCCCCGCACGCGCCCAAAAGTGTTTGTACCCCCCCTCACATATTTAGACACGCCCCTGAACACAGTTAGAAATACTGTGATACTGTGATACGCCCCAAGCCAAAAGTATTTGGACATGCCACAGCACACGACCAAAGGTATTGACATATGCGTCTGCATGCAGCCAAACTCCACATGGCCAAGAATATGGGGACATGCCCCTGCATGCAACCAAAAGTATTTAGACATGCCCCTGCACATGGCCAAAAGTATTGAGACACATGTCTTATTCTTTCCGTTTGCCAGATTTCAAGAACTGTTGCAGTTCCTTCAGGAAATGCAGACCTAGTTGTCTTGATGCATGCTCAATAATCCAGGTAAGAAAATCCCAGAAGTTGAAACTGTTCATCTTGACATAAGGTTTTGTGGGAGAAATGTTTCGTCACTCATCTAAGTGACTTCTTTAGTCTCAGCTAGTTGGAAAACGTCCCCAATCTTATATAAAGCACATTTGCATAACGACTGATACCAGCACCATTACATAGCAATGGGACCGGTGATCAGTTTAATATGCAGATTGACATAGCCATTAATGATAATGGCCACATGTGCCATTCACACAGGATTGGGGAAGGGCTGCGCTGGCGGCGTTGTAAGATGGTGAGAGATGTACTCTGAGGCCCCCTCCTCGGGTCAGGGATGGACGTTCCCTTTTTACAAAAATGGCTTCTTTTACTCTGCGTTCAAACCATCGTTCCTCCCTATCAAGGATCTGCATGTCTTCATCCTTGAAAGAGTGTCCACTGGCCTGTAGGTGGGTGTAAACCGCAGAGTCCTGCCCTGATGAGGGCGCTCTTCTATGTTGTGCCATCCATTTTGCCAGTTTGGTTTGCCTGATGTGCAATTCCTGGCAATCCTCCCGGCACTTAATGTAGCGTACACTACATTACTCTGTTTGTGCTGGGCGACCCGATCCTTTGGGTGGACCAGTTTCTGGCATAGCGTGTTTTGGGGTTTGAAAGCCACCGAGACGCGGTGTTTGGCAAAGATGTGTCTCAATTGTTCCAATGTTCCTGCCACATATGGAATCACCACTGGTTTACACTTAGACTGCGGTTGTTGTTTTCCTCTCATCGATCTGCTGGAGCACTGTTTGGGCATTTTATTGGCTTTGACAAAGGCCCAGTTCGGATAACCACATTTGCCCAGGGCCTGCTTAATGTGAGAATTCTCTCCATCCTTAGTCGCTGTGTCAGTGGGGGGCGCTGTCTGCTCGGTGGTACAGTGTTCTGATGACTCCTAGTTTGTGCTCCAGTGGATGATGAGAGTCAAACCTTAAGAACTGATCCATATGTGTTGGCTTACGGTAAACATCGACTTTCAATCGTCCCCCATCTCCAATCAGAACCTCACAATCCAAGAAGGCTAGGCTGGCATTCTTCACATCCTCCCTGGTGAACTTAATGTGTCTGTCCACTGAGTTGGTGTGGTTGGTGAAATGTGGTACTTCCTGAGATTTCATTTTCACCCAGGTGTCATCCACATATCTGAACCAATGGCTGGGTGGTGTCCCTGAATAGGATTTTAGTGCCTTCTTTTCCACTTCTTCCATATACAGGTTGGCCACGATAGGTGAAACTGCGTTCCAAACATGCGCATATTTTCCAAACACCTCGTCTCGGTGCCGTTCAAACCCCTCAGTTGATTTGGTGTTTAAATAAAGCACTGCTGTTATTCCCCTTTATCATGCGTTTGTGACTCAGTCTTTAGGTCTCAGCCCCGTAAAACGTGGGTTTTCATACCGTCTCGTACCTCCAACATGAAGTGGATTAAATAGTTTGCTGGATAGGATGTGGAGCTTTATATATAAAAATATGGAAATATATAAAAATATGGAAATATGGAGCTTTATATTGATGACTAAAATGTATCTGCAACTTCAAGAGTCACTCCAGGATCACCTGTCCATAGACCATGTGGCTTATCAGTTATAAATCTGAATCTGTACTCTCCAGAATAACTGAACTGTACATTACGGATTAACAAAGTGCAGTCTGATTTGTTGTGTCCAGCGTACACAAAGTCTGAAGTGGTGGGAGAATTACTATCATAAACATATGGTGGACACTTATGATCACTGCTGTTCTTCATTGAGCACTAGAACATTTGTTTCACCTTATTTCCCGTTGTATATGAATAGTTACAGATTGAATAGATAGATTTGTGCTCAAGCTTATTAGAACCACACCCACCCACACACACACACACACACACAGTGTATATTTGCATCCCTGTATTCCATATCTTGTCTGTACTGTGGTTTGCATACAGAATTATGTTATTAATCAGCATAGTTTCTACTAAACAACAGAACATGAGCATTAAGGACAGTGGATGATCTATAAATAACAAAACAGCCCAATATTTTACATTCTCCTCTCCTTACAATAACCTCCATCATCAGTACAAGTCTTTGATCAAATACTAATGAATAAGTACCCAACATTTTATAGTTTCATTGAAGTAACTGAGGGGACAAACTCCATCATCAACCAGCAACCAGTTACAATCTCTGAACACTGAACAATAATGACATATAATAAATAAAGATAAAGAGATTTAAAAAAAAGAAAATAAATAAAGATATTTCATACCGGACAGGCCTGAGCAGAATCGTTACCAAACCGCCTGCAGCATTTTGTTCTCCTTCAGGAAATGAAACACAATCAGCTCTGTGTATGTAATTATATTTACACAGCTCAAATGACAGGTCAGAAAGAACCGAGTCTATGTTTTTGAGGAATTCCATAAACCATACAGTGGGGCAAAAGTATTTAGTCAGCCACGGAATGTGCAAGTTCTCCTACTTGGAAAGATGAGAGAGGTCTGTAATTTTCATCATAGGTACACTTCAACTATGAGGAGACAAAATGAGAAAAAAATGAAGGAAATCACATTCATAGGATTTTTTTGGGGGGGGGGGGGGGTGGTGTGGGAAAGAATTTAATTGTAAATCATGGTGGGAAAATACAGTATTTGGTCACCCACAACAAGCAAGGTTTCTGGGCTGTCACAGGCCTTCTTTAAAGAAACTCTTCTGTCCTCCACTCGTTACCTTTATTAATTAAGCACTGTTTGACCTCGTTATCTGTATAAAAGACACCTGTCCACAACTTCAAACAGTCTCAGACTCCAAACTCAACCATGGCCAAGACCAAAAAGCTGTCAAAGGACACCAGGAAGAGAATTGTAGACCTGCAACCAGCTGGGAAGAGTGGAATCTACAATAGGCAAGCAGGTTGGTGGTGAATAAATCAACTGTGGGAGCATTGTAAGAAAATGGAAGACATACAGGACCAAGATCTCATCCTGTGCGGGTCAAAAATGATCATGAGAACGGTGAGCAAAAATTCCCAGAACACATACACGGAGGGACCTGATGAATGACCTGCAGAGAGCTGGGACCAAAGTAACAAAGGCTACCATCAGTAACAAACTACGCCGAGAGGGACTCAGATCCTCCAGTGGCCAGGCGTGTCCCCTGCTTTAAGCCAGCTACATGTCCAGACCCGTCTGAGTTTGGCAGAGAGCCATATGGATGATCCAGAAGAGGATTGGGAGAATATCATGTGGTCAGATGAAACCAAAATTTTTAGTAAAAACTCAACTCGTCGTGTTTGGAGAAAGAAGAATGCTGAGTTGCATCCCAAGAACACCATACCTACTGTGAAGCATGGGGGTGGAAACATCATACTTTGGGGCTGCTTTTCTGCAAAGGGGACAGGACGACTGATCCGTGTTAAGGGAAGAATGAATGGGGCTATGTATCGTGAGATTTTAAGCCAAAACCTCCTTCCATCAGTGAGAGCATTGAAGATGGAACGTGGCTGGGTCTTCCAGCATGACAATGATCCCAAACACACCGCTCGAGCAACGAAGGAGTGACTCCGTAAAAAGCATTTCAAGGTCCTGGAGTGGCCTAGCCAGTCTCCAGACCTCAACCCAATTTGTGGAGGGAGTTGAAAGTCAACCTGCCAACCTGGTGAAAACTTAAAGGAAACGTTTGACCTCTGTCATTGCCAACAAAGATTATGTTACAAAGTACTGAGTTGAACTTTTGTTACTGACCAAATACTTATTTTCCACTATAATTTACAATTAAATTATTTAAAAATACTACAATGTGATTTCCTGGATTTTGTCTCTCATAGTTGAAGTTTACCTATGATGAAAATTACAGACCTCTCTCATCTTTCTAAGTAGGAGAACTTGCACAATCAGTGGCTGACTAAATACTTTTTTGCCCCACTGTATGTACACAAAAAAACACCTCACCAGTGGCCATATCCTAACAATACAAACAGACCCTATGTACACTAAATGCTAATTTCAACCTTCAAAAGTCCCGAGTGCTGTGTGAATTTTGCATGTTGTTTCCGCGTCTAGGTCTTCTGGTTTTCAAACACATTCCAAAGATACTTAACAAAACACACAATAATAATTTTGAAGAACTAATAGTCAGTTATTTGTTTGAATGTTGGTCAGTATGAACTCGTCCTGTTCTTATTTTATAATCCGATTTTATTTTCCTAAACTGTGCTGTTGGGTCAACAGGACACAGGAGGAAGTATTAAGAGGACACATTTAGTATTTTTTATCAGACTGTGTGTGTGTTTATAGCAAATTGTTTGTGGATTTAAAGTGAAATGATTGTATCTTTATAGCAAACTCAATGTATAGTTTTATAAGGAAACGTGTGTATAAGGAAATATTATAATAAAATGTGTGTATTAAAAGTGAAATGATTTTGTATTTATGGTGCTGACACCGTAAAGGAGTTTATTTATTTATGTAAAATATATTAGAATAGATGAAAATGTTTTAAGCTTATGGTTTTGGAGGCTTAGAGAAATTGGAGAGATTTTATATATCATTGTGAGGATCGAATGTTCCCACAAGGATGTTTTATTTACAAAACGTGCTTTGTTTTCATTTGAAAAACCAGAATAGAAAATATATATTTATATTACTGAGCTTAAGGTTAAGTTTAGTGTGGAGGTGTAATTAGGTGCTAATTAGTTACAGTAATATTATGTCAATTTAAAGTTCCCACAATGATAGAAAGACAAATATGTGTGCGTGCGTGTGTGTGTGTGTGTGTGTGTGTGTGTGTGTGTGTGTGTTGGAGTATTATAAGTGAGCTAAAAAGTGCTGAACATTTAGTTCAGCTTAGCTTAAATATACAGACACAAAGTGAGAAGCTTTGTTCCCTCAGTTACAGGATTATTCCCAATAAATAAAATAAACTGTATAATGCTGGTTATTAATTCATATGGATTTATCTAATGATGATGGACGGTTCATCACTAAGCTCTAGCTGCAGTTTTGTTTAGTCTAACATGGCCTTGTCATTGTGTTTATTTGTTTGTGAGCATTAATGTTTTTTACTCTATTAATTATTCACCTACTGAACATCTACAGAGATTCTAACAAACAAAAAATACAAAAAGGGCATCCTATTCCCCATGCCACCCACCCAACTCCACCCACCAGTGCACCATTTCCACTTCTTATATCCTGATGTCGGTCATAATGAGTGTTTGCTAGTTAAATGAATCTGATTATATAGCTGCATTTTTCCCACTTCTACCCATCTTGAGTGTCCCAAGTGTCCAAAACCACTAAGATTTCTACTGAATATATGAATTTACTGACTACTTTGTACTTAAAGGTTTAGATCATGATATTTCTAAAACACAATCTGTCTGTTTCTTGGGTTAGAACATAATATGCACATTCAGAATGAAAGAGGAATGAACCCAGATCCTAACTCATGTTTCTTTGCACAATTTCATAAATGTGAATCTCTTTCTCCTCCTGCAGTCCCATTTTCCTCCTCGGGGCTTTAAACTGTTGTTCACTTCTGGTATTTCAGCACATTAAGACATTATACGTTATTACAAACTTTTGCACAGTTTAACGCGGTGACCTTTCACCCTGGTACAGGACTTTTGATACAATGAATACATACAGAAATAGGAAATAAACAAAGGCTATAAACGTACAGTCTCGTTTTAAAGGCCTGAAAAGCTGCAGCAGTGCTCGTGTGTTAAAATGTGAGCAACGACTTTGCACGCTGTAGCCTCTTCACCATGCCTTGTCACGCTCGTGGTTCTTGGCCTTACCAAACACACACAGTATTTCTGACCTCCAGGAAGAGCTATCAGTTCACACTTACAGCTTCAGCTTAGTAATACGATAAATGTCACAGACAGAAAGCTGAGTGCTGCACGGCGCTTACTGAAGGAGGGTTAGAATGCCTGCCATCTGGCAGGGATTCTGTCTCAGCCTGTCTGGTAAGATGCCATATTTTCTAGTGGATTTTATAAATGCACAGGAATAGTTCATAGTTCAGATATTTGAACTGGCTGCTCTATGTTTTAGTGGATTATTCACAAATACGAGTGAAAAAAAAAAAAACGTATAATATTGGACCATTATTTATCTGAGTAGGTTCAAAAGACTTGGAATAGCGGATGGAAGATTCTGTGAGAAATTTTGAGCAAATGTTCATTAAGTCTAAAGCTTTAAGACTTTATTCCAGGGATGGTAACGCTGATATTGCTGTTGAGTAGAAACTGTGATGATTATAAATAAGAAACTTCACTTTAAGTGTCCCTGTGCTGATTTGTGTGAGGATGCATTTGTAAAATGATGTATAATGACAGGTATGATCTGCACATGTCGCCTCCTAAATGTAGCTTTTATCATATTTAAAGTTTAGATACGAGTAACAGAAACGAACTGCTAAAAGTCAGGCTGTTGGTTTGCGTCTCTGCTTAAGTATAAAAATGTACCTTGTATCTCATTACCAGTTTGTCCAGTTTATCTAGAGTCTAAATTAAGGTTTCATATGCATTGGGACTTTTAATCTTCTCTGATTTTTATTCACTTGTGTTTTTTGCAGGTGTTTTTCCACAGAACAGCAACTGGGCCGTATTTTATCCCCCATCAAGGGTCTGTGCTGTGAGAGGGTTTGATGTCACCTTTCCCTGTACCTATTCATATCCACAGGATAATAAAGGGGAACGAATGCTTTGGTGCTCAAAGAAGAACAACCATGATGTGTGTGAGAATCCACCATATGTTTATGATAGTAAATCCAACACCACTTCAGACTTTGTGTACGCTGGAGATGAAAAATCAAACTGCACTTTGTTAATCCGTAATGTACAGTCCAGTTATTCTGGAGAGTACAGATTCAGATTTATAACTGATCAGAACAAATGAGCAAATCGATTTGGAGTGACTCTTGAAGTTGCAGGTAAATTTTAATAATCAATATAAAGCTGCACATTTTTCTACTTGTGTATAATCTCCTTTCCTCCTCTATATCCGTCCTTATTTTAATGTTTGTAGCTTGGTAGTTTAGAGCAGACTGTATTCTAATTCTTCATTCACTCATGTGGATCTTTGCTGCTCTCTGAAAGATCTAAAGTTGTCACTAATCAGGATCAGTGGAAATGGAACCATTAAACAAGGAGACTCCTTAAATCTGACATGTGATATGAACTGCACTGACAGTTCCCCAGAGTTTGTTTGGTCCAAGAACAACAAGACGTTAAAACAATCTGGATCCGTTCTTCACTTTCCTGCTGTAACTGTGGAGGATTCTGGGACTTACACCTGCACTTGGAAGAGCAACCAGAACTCGGGATCTGATTCGATCATCATTAATGTTCAGGGTGAGTCCATCTGCTCAGATCTATACCTAAATACAGAACTAACCCTGATCAGGATGTTTATATCTGTCTGGGTTCGGTTGTTTCACCAGTGGAAATATGGTTGTTCCAGGTCCTGCTCATCCTCCAGTCTGGATCATTGTTGTTGTTGTGCTGGTTGTTGGAGGGATTTTGATCACACATGATCGCTGTAATTTACAGCTGGAGGTAAGATCCAGATTCTCTTCCTCGATAATCTATGGAGTATAAAACACAGTCTGGATTTGTTCTCTTCCACTCAGTCTGTGTTAAACTCTAATTTAATTCTAGGATTCCGTTACAGTCGTGGATTTGACAGGACACTGAGTTGTGTAAAGCCCAAATGTAGATCAGTGTTCCTCTTTTTAAATGAGATGCATGGGGACCTGTTGGGTGTCGTTGAAGCTCCTCCTCCTGCACTGTGCATTTCACTGTGTTCCTCTGCTTCCATTAGGAGAAAGGTCAAAGGTCCAGGACAGAAGAGTCGCCAAAGTGGAGACGGAACACAGGTATGAGTTTAGTATTAGATCACACACTCAGCACTGTATGGATTACTGTTAACCATGCTGAACTTATTACACTAACAGACTCGGAGCTGTTTTATATGATCTTAAGCTACTTTAGTTGTAGATTATGAGCAGCTCGGCTCAAAATGTTCGGCCTTGTTTTTACAGGATCAGGTGAGCCGAGTTCCTCTGAATAATGAAGACACTTTGCATGAGGAGGAAGTGATGTACGTTTCCGTGTGCATCAAACCCAACAATCCAACCAATGAGTAAGAATAAACTGTAAGAATTATTTACCAAATACCATTGAACATGTGGCTTATAAATGTTTTTGCGTGTGATTGCAGGAATGCTGTCCCTGAGGAGCAGGAGGAAGATGATTCTGTAATCTACAGTGCTGTGAAAACCCGCTGATCAGGACTGTGCAGCTCAAACCGGTTCATTATAAATGCATTTAATCTGTTGTGATTTAAGATTCTGTCTGTGGTAGCCTAGCGGTTAAGGTACTGGACTATGTCACTGTTGGGTCCTTGTGTAAGGCCTTTAACCCACAACTGCTTGGATTGTAAGACTGTACCAATTGTAAGTCACTCTTGATAAGGGCATCTGCTAAATGCTGTAATGTAAATGTCTTTTATTATTAGAGCACAGGCTTTAGGAGTGAGTTTATCTGATGTGCAGGCTACTTTCAAAAGCTTTCTTAATCCTAACTTCTTCTCCTCTGAAAAAAGTACAGACTAAATGATCAAGATAAATATCTTGTCTTTTTTCTGGTGTTTCACCTCTTGCATGAGAGAACAACAATATTTTAGTCACCTAGTACGTACCCATATTATTTTTGAAAGTATCATCAGGAGAAAGAGATAAAGTGAAGCAAGAAGAGAGCGCAGGAAGTCCTGCAGGATGATTAATAGGGTGATTAAAATGAGAGCTACGGATCATCTCTTATTCATTTCCACTTTTTGGACTTCATGTTTGATAAAAAAAAAAAACATCTGGATTCAGAAACAACCTGCTCCAATGCTTCATCTCAGATATGGCCAGAAATGTATTACAGAATTTATGATAAAAATCGATTAATTCTTTAGAAAGATTTACTTCTTCTTATGTTCTTTGTATTTAGTGCTGTTTAAGTCATAAAGCAGTATTTTGTATTTGTGCTATAATCTGCCTTTGTTATAAATAAAGTTTCATTATAGAGACTTTCCAATCGGTTTTGGATTTTTTATTTAGTAGAAAAAGACTGATGTTGCAGCTCTGTGCTCATTTAATCCTTTCAGAGTTTATTCACTTTCCGGAACATTTTAGGCCTTTAATCTGGGATTAATCCATCCTTTTGTTTTGTCACCTCAACTGTAACAAAATACTAAATGTAGGCTATGCATAAATTAACATGATTTACCTTCCATACACTTTTTATTTTTATAGACAAAACTTTTATAAACAAAAATGTTTTATCGATGTCAGTAATATCAGGCAAAACAGGAAAAACAATGAAGCAAGAAAACCTCTCATATTACTTATAGTACATATTACATCTGTTGTTTCTGTTTTTGATTCACAGATTGGAACTCATTAATGTTTTATGAATTTGTGCTTTATTTTATTTACTGTTCAGGTTTTTACAATTCACATTTTTTACAATGCAGCTTAAATGCTAGTTTTTCTTCAGTTTCTACACAGATACAGAATTCTGTCGTAATAAATTAATTAACTAATAGCTATTAACAGTACCACAGTTGTTTAATGTTAAAAAGATCAGAATTTCTCATGTGAAGACGATGATCAGTTCATTGGTCCTACACTGTACTGTACAGCAGAGTAGATTTCTGAATCTTCATCCTTCAGCAGTTCAGCCTGGACGTGCCTGCAATCAAACACAATCCCATTTATGATTCACAACATCCACATCTTAATTATTATTTATTAATAAAACATCCGAACGTGATTAAGAATTCTAACACTCTTAATCCAAACACTATATGTCATAACAATGCAGGAAAGTCGGAGTCTTACCTGCAGCTGTTAATCACAGATTCCACGACCAGTCCGATCAGAATCACTGCTACTACCAGCACAACAACAACAATGATCCAGACTGGAGCAGGACCTGGAACAACCGAATAACCACCTGCTGAAACTGGAACATCACTTGAAAGTGAAATAACAGATATAAACATCCTGATCAGGGTTAGTTCTGTATTTAGGTATAGATCTGAGCAGATGGACTCACCCTGAACATTAATGATGATCGAATCAGATCCCAAGTTCTGGTTGCTCTTCCAGGTGCAGGTGTAATTCCCAGAAACCTCCACAGTTACAGCAGGAAAGTAAAGAATGGATCCTGATTGGTTTAACTTCTTGTTGTTCTTGGACCAAACAAACTGTGAGGAACTGTCAGTGCAGTTCATATCACATGTCAGATTTAAGGAGTCTCCTTGTTTAATGGTTCCATTTCCACTGATCCTGATTAGTGACAACTTTAGATCTTTCAGAGAGCAGCAAAGATCCACATGAGTGAAGGAAGAATTAGAATACAGTCTGCTCTAAACTACCAAGCTACAAACATTAAAATAAGGACGGATATAGAGGAGGAAAGGAGATTATACACAAGAAGAGAAATGTGGAGCTTTATATTGATTATTAAAATTTACCTGCAACTTCAAGGGTCACTCCAAATCGATTTGCCCATTTGTTCTGATCAGTTATAAATCTGAATCTGTACTCTCCAGAATAACTGGACTGTACATTACGCATTAACAAAGTGCAGTTTGATTGGTCATCTCCAGCGTACACAAAGTCTGAAGTGGTGTTTGATTTACTATCATAAACATATGGTGGATTCTCACACAAATCATGGTTGTTTTTCATTGAGCACCAGAGCATTCGTTCCACTTTATAACCTGGTGGATATGAATAGGTACATGGAAAGTGGACATCAAACCCTCTCACAGCACAGACCCTTGATGGGGGATAAAATACGGCCCAGTTGCTGTTCTGTGCAAAAGCACCTACAAAAAACACAAGTGAATAAAAATCAGAGTAGATTAAAAGTCTCATGCATAATTTAGACTCTAGATAAACTGGTAATGAGATACATGGTACATTTTTATACTTAAGCAGACACAAACCAACAGCTTGATTTTTAGCAGTTCGTTTGTGTTTCTCGTATCTTAACTTTAAATATGATAAAAGCTACATTTAGGAGGCGACATGTGCAGATCATACCTGTCATTATACATCATTTTACAAATGCTTCTTCACACAAAGAGCAATCAGCACAGGGACACTTAAAGTGAAGTTTCTTATTTATAATCATCACAGTTTCTGCTCAACAGCAATATGAGTGTTACCATCCCTGGAATAAAGTCTTAAAGCTTTAGACTTAATGAACATCTGCTCAAAATTTCTCGCAGAACCTTCCATTGCTATTCCAAGTCTTTTGAATGTACTCAAATAAATAATGGTCCAACATTATACGTTTTTTTCACTCGTACTGGTGAATAATCCACTAAACAAGAACAGCCAGTTCAAATATCTGAACTATGAACTATTCCTGCATTTACTAAATCAATAGAAATATGGCGTCTTACCAGACAGGCTGAGCAGAATCCCTGCCAGATGCAGCATTTTAACCCTCCTTCAGTAAGCGCCGTGCGGCACTCAGCTTTCTGTCTGTGCATTTACGTATTTACTAAGCTGAAGCTGTAAGTGTGAACTGATAGCTCTTCCTGGAGGTCAGAAATACTGTGTGTGTTTGGTAAGGCCAAGAACCACGAGTGTGACAAGGCATGGTGAAGAGGCTACAGCGTGCAAAGTCGTTGCTCACATTTTAACACACAAGCACTGCTGCAGCTTTTCAGGCCTTTAAAACGAGACTGTATGTTTATAGCCTTTGTTTGTAGCCTTTGTTTATTTCCTATTTCTGTATATATTCATTGTATCAAAAGTCCTGTACCAGGGTGCAAGGTAACCGCGTAAAACTGTGAAAAGTTTGTAATAACGTATAATGTCTTAATGTGCTGAAATACCAGAAGTGAACAACAGTTTAAAGCCCCGAGGAGGAAAATGGGACTGCAGGAGGAGAAAGAGATTCACATTTATGAAATTGTGCAAAGAAACATGAGTTAGGATCTGGGTTCATTCCTCTTTCATTCTGAATGTGCATATTATGTTCTAACCCAAGAAACAGACAGATTGTGTTTTAGAAATATCATGATCTAAACCTTTAAGTACAAAGTAGTCAGTAAATTCATATATTCAGTAGAAATCTTAGTGGTTTTGGACACTTGGGACACTCAAGATGGGTAGAAGTGGGAAAAATGCAGCTATATAATCAGATTCATTTAACTAGCAAACACTCATTATGACCGACATCAGGATATAAGAAGTGGAAATGGTGCACTGGTGGGTGGAGTTGGGTGGGTGGCATGGGGAATAGGATGCCCTTTTTGTATTTTTTGTTTGTTAGAATCTCTGTAGATGTTCAGTAGGTGAATAATTAATAGAGTAAAAAACATTAATGCTCACAAACAAATAAACACAATGACAAGGCCATGTTAGACTAAACAAAACTGCAGCTAGAGCTTAGTGATGAACCGTCCATCATCATTAGATAAATCCATATGAATTAATAACCAGCATTATACAGTTTATTTTATTTATTGGGAATAATCCTGTAACTGAGGGAACAAAGCTTCTCACTTTGTGTCTGTATATTTAAGCTAAGCTGAACTAAATGTTCAGCACTTTTTAGCTCACTTATAATACTCCAACACACACACACACACACACACACACACACACACACACACGCACGCACACATATTTGTCTTTCTATCATTGTGGGAACTTTAAATTGACATAATATTACTGTAACTAATTAGCACCTAATTACACCTCCACACTAAACTTAACCTTAAGCTCAGTAATATAAATATATATTTTCTATTCTGGTTTTTCAAATGAAAACAAAGCACGTTTTGTAAATAAAACATCCTTGTGGGAACATTCGATCCTCACAATGATATATAAAATCTCTCCAATTTCTCTAAGCCTCCAAAACCATAAGCTTAAAACATTTTCATCTATTCTAATATATTTTACATAAATAAATAAACTCCTTTACGGTGTCAGCACCATAAATACAAAATCATTTCACTTTTAATACACACATTTTATTATAATATTTCCTTATACACACGTTTCCTTATAAAACTATACATTGAGTTTGCTATAAAGATACAATCATTTCACTTTAAATCCACAAACAATTTGCTATAAACACACACACAGTCTGATAAAAAATACTAAATGTGTCCTCTTAATACTTCCTCCTGTGTCCTGTTGACCCAACAGCACAGTTTAGGAAAATAAAATCGGATTATAAAATAAGAACAGGACGAGTTCATACTGACCAACATTCAAACAAATAACTGACTATTAGTTCTTCAAAATTATTATTGTGTGTTTTGTTAAGTATCTTTGGAATGTGTTTGAAAACCAGAAGACCTAGACGCGGAAACAACATGCAAAATTCACACAGCACTCGGGACTTTTGAAGGTTGAAATTAGCATTTAGTGTACATAGGGTCTGTTTGTATTGTTAGGATATGGCCACTGGCGAGTGTGTCGTCACATATGGTTGCTGGAATTCCTCAGAACCGCCTCGGTTCTGACCTGTCATTTGAGCTGTAAATATAATTACATACACAGAGCTGATTGTGTTTCATTTCCTTCTTCTTCTTCTTTTGGCTTCTCCCTTTATCAGGGGTCGCCACAGCGAGTTAAACGTTTCCACCTCACCCTGTCCTCCACGTCCTCTACTCTCACCCCAACTCCCTGCATATCTTCATTCACTACAACCAAATAACTCCTCTTTGGTCTTCCTCTCCGTCTCTTGCCTGGCAGCTCCATCTCCAACATCCTCCTACCAATATATCCACTATCCCTCCTCTGCACATGTCCAAACCATCTCAGTCTTCCCTCTCGAATTTTGTCTCCCAAATTTTTTTCCCAACCTTGCTGTCCCTCTGATGATCTTCATTCCTAACCTGTCCACCCTAAACACTCTCCTACGAAACCTCAACATCTTAGTTTATGCACCGATCCAGCCTCTGCTGCTGTCTCTTTGTCGTCCCCCTGTCTCTAAGCCCTACAAAAGGCTGTCGCACTACGCTCTTTATAAATCTTTCCTTTCACTTTGCTGCGCCTTTTGTCACACAGCACTCCTGACACTCTTCTTCATTCACTGCCTGTACTCTCTTCTTCACCTCCTTTCCACACTCCCCATTTCCTTGGACAGTTGATCCCAAGTACCTGAACTCCTGTACCTTTGTGACCACTGATCCCTGTAGCCTGACTATTCCACCTGCCTCCCTTTCATTTACACACATGTATTCTGTCTTACTACAGTTGACTTTCATTCCTCTCCTTTCCAGATGATACCTCCACCTCTCCAAGTTCTCTTCTACCTGTTCCCTGTTCTCACTACAGATTCCTGTCTGACCTCATCTGTTAGTCTGTCCATCACCAGAGCAAATAAGAAGGGACTCAGGGCCGATCCTTGATGCAGTCCCACCTTTACCTTGAAGCTATTTGTCACTCCTACAGCACATCTCACCGCTGTCACGCTGTTGTCATACATGTCCTGCACTAATCTAACGTACTTTTCAGCCACTCGAGACTTCCTCATACACCACCACAGTTCCTCCCTTGGCACCCTGTCAGAAGCTTTCTCCAAATCCACAAAACGCAGTGTAGCTCTTTCTGACCATCTCTATACTTCTCCATCAGCAGTCTCAAAGCAACAATCACATCCATGGTGCTCTTCCTTTGCATGAAACCATACTGTTGTTCACACACTGTCACCTCCTGTCTGAGCCTAGCTTCCACAACTCTCTCCCAAATCTTCATTGTGTGGCTCATCAACTTTATGCCCCTGTAAGAGCCACAACTCTGTACATCACCCTTCTGCTTAAAAATCGGTACAAGTAAACTTTTCCTCCCTTCCTCCGGCATACTCTCATTCACCAGAATTCCATTGAATAATATAGTCAAAAACACCTCTCCCAGCTCTCCTAGACTTTTCCATACCTCAACCGGTATTTCATCAGGTCCCACTGCCTTTCCGTTCTTCATCCTTTTCAAAGCTTTCCTCACTTTGTCCTTGCTAATCTTTGCTACATCCTGTTCCACAATTTCTACGCCATCCAACCTTCTTTCCTTTTCATTTTCTACATTCATCAACTCCTCAAAATACTCCTTCCATCTTTCCCTCAACCTTTCCTCACCTGACAGTACATTTCTATTTCTATCCTTGATCACCCTGACATGCTGCACATCCTTTCCAGCTCTATCTCTCTATCTCTCTGTCTCTCTGTATCTCTCAGCAGATACAACTCCTTCTCTCCTTTCCTACTGTCTTTCATATAACTCATCGTAGGCCTTCTGCTTGGCCTTTGCTACCTCCCTCTTTGCCACATCTCCTTGTACTCCTGCCTATTCTCTTTAGTCCTGTACCTGTCCCATTTCTTCCTGGCTGACCTCTTTCTCTGAATTACCTCCTGCACTTCCTCGTTCCACCACCAGGTTTCCTTTTCATCCTTTGCCAGTCCAGAAGACACATCCAGTACCTTTCTACCTGTCTGTCTAATTACTGTTGCTGCTACTACCCAGTCATTTGCATTTACATTTACATTTACATTTGCAGCATTTAGCAGACACCCTTATCCAGAGCGACTTACAATTGGGTGGGATTTGAACCCTGGACTTTCTGGTCCATTGTCAACTACCTTAACCGCTAGGCTACCACAGTCCCATAGCTCTTTCTTATCACCTAAAGCCTCTCTGAACTCCTTACAACATTCTTCCTTTCTCAACTTCCACCATTTGGTCCTCTGCTCTGCCTTTGTCCTCTTCCTCTTCCTAACCACCAGAGCCATCCTGCACACCACCGTCCGATGCTGTCTAGTTACACTCTCCCCTGCCACTACCTTACAATCACCAAGTCTTTTAAGCAACCTCTTCTACATAGGATGTAGTCTACCTGTGTGCTCCTCCCTCCACTCTTATAAGTCACCCTATGCTCCTCCTTCTTTTGGAAATATGTGTTAACCACAGCCATTTCCATCCTCTTTGCAAAATCCACCACCATCTGTCCTTCTAGGTTCCTATTCTTAACACCAAACCTGCCCATCACTTCCTCATCTCCTTTATTAACTTCACCAACATGACCATTGAAATCTGCACCAATCACCAGTCTCTCCTCCCTGGGAATGCTCTCAACCACTTCATCTAACTCCCCCCAGAATCTCCTTTCTCCGCTAGTTTCACAGCCAACTTGTGGTGCAATAGGCCACTAACACCATTCACCATTACAACACAACCCGCAATTTCTAGCTTCAGATATATTATCCTATCTGACAACCCTTTCACCTCAACGACGACATTCTTTACTAGTCCTTCTTCAGGACCACACCAACTCCATTTCTCTTCGTATCTACACCACGGTAGAACAGTTTAAACCCTGCACCAATGCATCGAGCCTTGCTACCCTTCCACTTTGTCTCCTGCACACACAAAACATCGACCTTTCTCCTCTGCATCATATCAGCCAGCTCTCTACCTTTCCCTGTCATCGTCCCTACATTTAGGGTTGCTACCCTCAGTGCTATATTCTGGCCCCTCCTGATTTCTCTCTGTCTCCTCACACTTTTCCCTCCTCTTCGTCTTCGGCAAACAAAATGAAGGAGACAAAATGCTGCAGGTGGTAACGATTCTGCTCAGTCTGTCCGGTATGAAATATTCTTTATTTATTATTCTTTATCTTTATTTATTATATGTAATTATTGTTCAGTGTTCAGAGATTGTAACTGGTTGCTGGTTGATGATGGAGTTTGTTCCCTCAGTTCTTCTTCTTTCCTGGCGCCTATCTCGCCCACTACCACTCGATGCGACCGAGAATACTCCAGCCGACGCGTCGCTCCGTCTGTCGCCAGAGACCACACTAACCAGGCCAATTTAGCGTAACCAATCAACCTAACCTGCATGTCTTTGGACTGTGGGAGGCGTAAACCCACGCAGACACGGGGAGGACATGCAGACTCCACACAGAAAGGACCCAGGCCGCTCCACCCTGGGATTGAACCCTCAGTTACTTCAATGAAACTATAAAATGTTGGGTAATTATTCTTTAGTATTTGATCAAAGACTTGTACTGATGATGGAGGTTATTGTAAGGAGAAAAGAATGTAAAACATTGGGCTGTTTTGTTATTTATAGATTATCCACTGTCCTTAGTGCTCATGTTCTGTTGTTTAGTAGAAACTATGCTGATTAATAAAATACTTCCGTATGCAAATCACAGTGCAGACCAGATATGGAATACAGGAATGCAAATATACACTGTGTGTGTGTTTGTGGTTCTGATAAGCTTGAGCACAAATCTAAAATGATGATCCAGTTTACCTTGAATTCACCCTCTAAATGAAGCTAAATAATTCTAAATAAAATAAACTCTAAATACTTCATTCAAACAGAACTCATATGACTCATATGACTCTACGCGCTGTATGTGTGTTGTGATTTCATCTTTCTGAACGCCTTGCGTCTAGCTTTGATTGCATCACTACACTCGAGTCCACCATGGTTCTGTCTTCCTTCCTTTCCTTCCGCTTATTTTCCCAATTGCTTCCTTAGCAGAGTAACACAGAATATCCTGTAACTTTTTATTGGTGTCCTCTATACCTTCCTCCCATGTAAGATCCTTCACTCCCTCCTAACACAAGTTATTGAATAGTTCCCATTTTGCCATTTTAAGGTTCCATCTACTTCCCATCCTTATTTCGATGTCTACCTCTAATCCTATCCTACCAGATACCACTTCCCATTCCTGTGCACTGTTTAACTTCCCACTTAGCTACTCCAGCTAAATTATTAGTTACTAATGTGAGATCTACTGCTGATAGCCGTTCACGTACCATATCATACCTCGTCCCTTCCCCTGTGTGTAGACAAACCATTCCACTCCAGTCTAGCATTTCTTCAATTATTAACCCATTCTGATCAGTTACACTACTTCCCCATAAAGTACTGTGCGCACTGAAATCCCCACACCACACTAATTTGTGATTCCCTTGTCCATTCACCTTTTCTAGCGTTTCCTTACTTAACTTTCCGCAGGGATTATAGTAATTTATAATTTGTACACATTTGTACACCTGCCCATATCTCCACCTTTACAGATTCCAGTTCCTCATTTATCTCTAGTATCCTATATCCCAGTCTCTGCTTCACAAACGTTGCCACTCCTCCTCCATTACTCAATTCCCTGTCCCTTCTTATGACCTCATACCCTTGTATCTTAGTCTAAATGTGATTTCAGCCACGTCTCCTGCACACAAATAACTTTGGTTTACCCTTTTGATCTTCAAATTCTAGTCCATTTGCTATTAGACTCATTGCGTTCCGCTGTAGAATATACATGACCACCATTAGCTGCCACATGTCTGTGTGTTACCAGACTGGGCTACCAATTTTAAGTTGATCTTTTCAATCGTTATGCCTTCCACATCCAGGAACTTCTCTGCTGCTTTTAGGATTAATTTGATTCTTTCAGTCCTGCTTTCAGTTTGTGCAGAACAATTGACTACCTCTGCCATAAATTTGTTTACTCTACACTGGCTTTGGCTTTGGCTTGGTTTCAGGATTACTCCGTTCCAATTGTTTCTCCTTTTCTGACTCAGCTACCCTTGTAGCTTGTGCATAGGACAGTCCCTTTGTTACTCTAATGTTTTGTATCATTTTTGCACTTCTAAATGCATGACATCCTCCATAACCTGCACTATGCTCTCCTTCACAGTTACAGCATCTGGGTTTTACTTCCTTCCCACACTTGCCATATTCATGTTCTCCCCCAAATCTAGCACACCGCTGTTTCCCCTTACATACTGCTGCTAAATGCCCATATCTCTGACACTTAAAGCACCTGAGCGGTGGGGGGATGTAGACCCTTACTTTGTAGCTCACATATCCAAGATATATTCTATCAGGTAATTTATCCTTATCAAATATTAGCATTATTGCGAGACGATCAACCGGTCTGACAGGTGGTGGATGGACAGGTTTTCCAGGAGTGACTCTTGAAGTTGCAGGTAAATTTTAATCATCGATATAAAGCTCCACATTTTTCTTCTTGTGTATAATCTCCTTTCCTCCTCTATATCCATCCTTATTTTAATGTTTGTAGCTTGGTAGTTTAGAGCAGACTGTATTTAATTCTTCATTCACTCATGTGGATCTTTGCTGCTCTCTGGAAGATCTAAAGGTGTCACTAATCAGGATCAGTGGAAATGGAACCATCAAACAAGGAGACTCCTTAAATCTGACATGTGATATGAAATGCACTGACAGTTCCTCAGAGTTTGTTTGGTCCAAGAACAACAAGAAGTTAAACCAATCAGGATCCGTTCTTCACTTTCATAATGTAACTGTGGAGGATTCTGGGAATTACACCTGCAGTTGGAAGAGCAACCAGAACTCGGGATTGGAATCAATCATCATTCATTTTCAGGGTGAGTCCATCTGCTCAGATCTATACCTAAATACAGAACTAACCCTGATCAGAATGTTTAAATCTGTTATTTCACTTTCTAAAACTGTTATGGTTTCATCCAGTAGAAATTTGGCTGTTCCAGGTCTTGCTCATCCTCCAGTCTGGATCACTGTTGTTGTTGTGCTGGTTGTTAGAGGGATTTTGATCACACTAGTCGTGGTCGCTGTAATTTACAGCAGGAAGTAAGATCCAGATTCTCTTCCTCGATTATCTATGGAGTATAAAACACAGTCTGGATTTGTTCTCTTCCACTCAGTCTGTGTTAAACTCTAATTTAACTCTAGGATTCTGTTACAGTCGTGGATTTGACAGGACATTGAGTTGTGTAAAGCCCAAATGTAGATCAGTGTTCCTCTTTTTAAATGAGATGCATGAGAAACTATTTGGTGTTGTTGAAGCTCCTCCTCCTGCACTGTGCATTTCACTGTGTTCCTCTGCTTTCATTAGGAGAAAGGTCAAAGGTCCAGAACAGAGTCGCCCAAGTGGAGAGGGAACACAGGTATGAGTTCAATAACAGATCACACACTCAGAACTGTATGGATTACTGTTAACCATGCTGAACTTATTTCACTAACAGACTCGGAGCTGTTTTATATGATCTTAAACTGCTTTTGTTGTAGATTATGAGCAGCTCGCTCAAAATGTTCAGCCTTGTTTTTACAGGATCAGGTGAGCCGAGTTCCTCTGAATAATGAAGACACTTTGCATGAGGAGGAAGTGATGTACGTTTCCGTGTGCATCAAACCCAACAAACCAACCAATGAGTAAGAATAAAATATAAGAATTATTTAGCAAATACCATTGAACATGTGGCTTATAAATGTTTTTGCGTGTGATTGCAGGAATGCTATTTCTGAGGAGCAGGAGGAAGATGATTCTGTAATCTACAGTGCTGTGAAAACCTGCTGATCAGGACTGTGCAGCTCAAACTGGTTAAATGCATTTAATCGGTTATGATTTAAGATTATGTCTGTGGTAGCCTAGCGATTAAGGTACTGGACTATGCCACTGTTGGGTCCTTGAGCAAGGCCCTTAACCCACAACTGCTTGGATTGTAAGACTATACCAATTGTAAGTCGCTCTGGATAAGGGCATCTGCTAAATGCTGTAACTGTAAATGTCTTTTATTATTAGAGCGCAGGCTTTAGGAGTGAGTTTATCTGATGTGCAGGCTACTTTCAAAAGCTTTCTAAATCCTAACTTCTTCTCCTTTGAGAAAATTACAGACTAAATGATCAAGATAAATATATAGTATTTTTTTCTGGTGTTTCACCTCTTGCATAAGAGAACAACAATATTTTAGTCACCTAGTACGTACCCATATTATTTTTGAAAGTATCATCAGGAGAAAGAGAATAAAGTGAAGCAGAAGAGCGCAGGAAGTCCTGCAGGATGATTAATAGGGTGATTAAAATGAGAGCTACGGATCGTCTGTTATTCATTTCCACTATTTGGACTTCATGTTTGATTTAAAGAAAAAAAACATCTGGATTCAGAAACAACCTGTTCTAATGCTTCATCTCAGATATGGCCAGAAATGTATTACAGAATTTATGATAAAAATCGATTAATTCTTCAGAAAGATTTACTTCTTCTTATGTTCTTTGTATTTAGTGCTGTTTAAGTCATAAAGCAGTATTTTGTATTTGTGCTATAATCTGCCTTTGTTATAAATAAAGTTTCATTATAGAGGCTTTCCAAGCGGTTTTGGATTTTTAATTTAGTAGAAAAAGACAGACAGAGATGTTGCAGCTCTGTGCTCATTTAATCCTTTCAGAGTTTATTCACTTTCCGGATGTCACGCCCGCCTCCGGCACCGCTCCACCCGCTCGCACCTTGCCTCGCTCAAACTCTCCCATATACTAATCACATGCACCTGTTCCTCATCCCGGGAGTTGCTTGCCATCAAGCTGGCTCTGGAGGAGTGGCGGCATTGGCTGGAGGGATCTAAACATCCCTTCACGGTTCTTACGGACCACAAGAACCTGGAGTACCTCCGCTCTGCTAAACGGTTGAACCCTCGCCAGGCTCGTTGGTCCCTCTTCTTCTCCCGCTTCTGTTTTTCCATCACGTACCAGCCAGGGTCGAAGAACGATGCCGATGCCCTCTCTCGGACGCACGATCCCGATCCGGCCCCTGGCGACCCGCCTGAGCCCATACTCCCATCCTCTTGCGTCATCGAAGCCATCCAGTGGGAGTTCGAACAGGAACTGGATGAACGACTCTCGCGGATGCGCACTCCCCCATCGTGCCCGCAGGGGAAGAAGTTCGTGCCACAGGACCTCCGTGATCGCCTCCTCTCCTGGGCACACACCTCTCTCTGTTCTGGCCACCCGGGAGAGACGCGCACGCACCAGCTGCTTGCCGCGCGCTTTTGGTGGGAGAACATGCGCCGGGACGTCCACCGCTTCATCTCTTCCTGCAGCATCTGTGCCCAAGCCAAGACGCCTCGGACTCTACCCGCAGGTCTGCTCCACCCTCTACCGGTTCCGCAAAGACCCTGGTACCACGTCGCCCTGGATTTTGTCACTGATCTCCCCGCGTCTAACGGATTCACCGCCATCCTCTCAGTCATAGATCGGTTCTCCCGCGCTGTGCGCTTCATCCCTCTGCCGAAGATCGCCTCAGCTCTCCAAACCGCCGAAGTCCTCTTCGAGCACGTCTTCCGTCTCTTCGGCGTCCCTGAGGACGTACTCACCGACAGAGGCCCGCAGTTCACATCCACGGTCCACGGTCAGCCTCTCCTCGGGATACCATCCACAGACCAACGGGCAGTGCGAGCGCTCCAACCAGGAGTTGAAGAAGTTCCTGCGCTCGTACTGCCTTCACAACCCGCATGACTGGTCGCAATTCCTCCCATGGGCATAAATCGCGCAGAACTCCCTCCGGCATTCCTTCACCGGCCTCACGCCGTTCCAGTGCGTCCTGGGGTACCAGCCCCCCTTTGTGCCCTGGGATTCCACACCATCGGAGGCACCGGCGGTGGACCACTGGTTTCGCCGCAGCAAGGACGTTTGGTGCCAGGTACATCTCCGCATTAACAAAGCCATTTGCAGGTACAAGAGGCACGCGTACCGCCGCCGCCGTGCGGCATCCGACTTCCAACCCGGAGACCGCGTCTGGCTCTCGGCACAAGGACTTCGCGCCTCTCAGGGAAGTACCCTTTTTCTCCCCGCTTTTTGGGCCCATACCTCATAATTCGGAAAATTAACGATGTCACGTATAAACTGCAGCTGCCTTCTCACTTCCGCATTTCTCCTGTCTTCCACGTCTCCCTCCTGAAGCCCTGGGTGCCCGGTCCGCTGGCGGAGTCCTCCCCCTCGAACCAACCACCACCTGCCAGGGGCTCTCACATACACCGTCCGCCGCCTCCTGGATTCACGCCGTCGGGCCTCCCGCATTCAGTACCTGGTCGAGTAGGAGGGCTACGGACCGGAGGAGAACTGCTGGGTGGATGCCTCGGACGTGTTGGACCCCCTCCTCATCCAGGATTTCCACGCCTTACGTCCCGATCGGCCGGCGCCAAGGTTGCGGGGCCGTCCGCGGAGGACCTCGTCGCTCCCCGCCTCTCGACGCGCTCCCGCCTCGACGAGTCCTTCGAGGGGGGGCACTGTCACGCCCGCCTCCGGCAC
>JAJAGP010006108.1:0-24989 GCA_025084515.1 Ancistrus triradiatus | reverse complement strand
TGTCTTGCTGCATGACCCACCTTCTCTTGAGATTCAGTTCATGGACAGATGTCCTGACATTTCCCTTTAGAATTCTCTGATATCATTCAGAATCCATTGTTCCATCAATGATGGCAAGCCATCCTGCCCAGATGCAGCAAAACAGCCCAAACCCTGATACTACCACCACCATGTTTCACAGATGGGATAAGGTTCTTATGCTGGAATGCAGTGTTTTCCTTTCTCCAAACATAACGCTTTTCTTTTAAACCAAAAAGTTCTGTTTTGGTCTCATCCGTCCACAAAACATTCTTCCAATAGCCTTCTGGCTCGTCCACGTGATCTTTAGCAAACTGCAGACGAGCAGCAAGTGGCTTTCTCCTTGCAGCCCTGCCATGCACACCAACATGTTGTGAAGTGCAGAGTTTGATAGATCCCTGTTCTTTAAATAAAACAGGGTGCCCACTCACACCTGATTGGCATTCCATTGATTGAAACACCTGAATGTAATTTCACCTTCAAATTAACTGCTAGTCCTAGAGGTTCACATACTTTTGCCACTCACTAATATGTAATATTGGATCATTTTCCTCAATAAATAAATAACCAAGTATAATATTTCTGTCTCAATTGTTTAACTGGGTTCTCTTTATCTACTTTTAGGACTTGTGTGAAAATCTGATGATGTTTTAGGCCATATTTATATAGAACATTCTAAAGGGTTCAGAAACTTTCAAGCACCACTGTAACTTGATCCACATACAGGACACTGACAAATAGAAGATGGCACTCAGTACTACCACCGGTTACTATAAATACCTAGTGATGCCCTCCCCTCTCAGTAAATTGCCCCCCATTTTACAAAATTTCATCAGCAGTGTGCTCCAAGTCATGGTGTGCAAACTGGATAACACACTTAGCTTCTCCCTAGATCTTCCTACCCACATCTCCCATGTGTGCCAGGTCCTCCAGCATTTGTTAAAGCAGAGAAATGCACCTTTCATGCTCAGTCAGTCACTATTCTGGGACATGTCATCAGCCCATCTGGTTTTGCCATGGACAATGCTAAAGATGCTGCCGTTCTGGATTTGCCCACCTCAAGCACAATCAACAAATGTCAGTGCTTCCTGGGATTCACATATTCGCTTCATTCAAGGCATTCAGTGTAATCATGCCCCTCACCACTCTGCTTGTCTTTCCCTGGACCACACATACAGACAGTGCTCTGTAAACATGCAAGATGACCTTTCCTTGGGCACCCCAATTCCAATGCACCCTTCAAAGGCCTCCAAGGTGGACATTACATTTCTATTTACAGAAAGAAATGTCAATTTATATTTTACAGATGCCTAGAGTGACTTCAGAGAGAATCGATTGTATGCTTCTTAGTAACATTACCTCAGGCTAGTACAAATACACAACTGGCCAAGAACAGCATTCAACTAAAACCCTGTTAGGAGCTGATGTAGGTAAAAAGCAAAGAGCAGCAGTCGTGGGCTAGTGTATTAGATCACTGTCCCATCTCACAGTGCTCATGTACATGCAAACACGTACATACTGTATATACATAATGTGCATAGTTACATAGATTTCTCATGATAATATTTTAGGAGTCAGACTGGTTGGTGGATCTCACTGTTCTGGGAGAGTGGAGGTGCTTCATGGGAAGACCTGGTCTACAGTGTGTGATGCTGCCTTTGACCAGCAGGAGGCAGAGGTTGTGTGTCGAGAGCTGGGCTGTGGGATTCCTGTGGAGGTTCTGGGAGCAGCTGCTTTTGGCAGAGGGGAGGGTCAGGTATGGACAGAGGAGCTTCAGTGCAGAGGAAACGAATCTCAGATTTTCTTCTGTCCAACATCATCTACCCTCAAGCACAACTGCTCCCATTCCAACGATGTGGGATTAATCTGTTCAGGTAAATGTTAAATCTTTTACTGTTAATTTCTTTTTTAATCTCTTAGTATAAGATTATTAGGAGTCACACTGACCCTGGCTCATGATGATAGAGGTCAGCGTTGACTCATATTGCGGCGTAGGGACACTCAGCACAATCGCACATGCGCCAGCCCAGGTTTGGCGCCATGCGTGCAAGTGGTGACACCTGATGATAGGGCTAGTTAAGCACACCTTGGCCCCATTCCTGGACTCCTTGGCCCTCACACGGCTGTATTCAGAGGGCTTGCATTGTTAGGGACAGAGGTAGCTGGCAGTTCATAGACCGTCAGCAAGGGGCAGTCAGGATGCTGCCTTCTAACTGGTAGGGCCTAGTTTTTAGTGTAGGTTAAGCTAATTAACTAGCGCTCTTGGATACCGTTCTTCTTCGGCGGTTTTGGCTCGTTCGTTGCAATGAAGCGCTCCGCCTACTCCCTCCCACTGAAGCTGTTTTCTTTGTTGTTTTATTTCCTTACTTTTTATTGTGTATTTAGTTCCTTTTATTTATTTACATTTTGGTGCACTATTTCCATCTGGAGCTAACTGCATTTGGGTCCTAAAAACCCTTTTTACTTTTGTTTCCACGGTTCGCCCGGGTTTTTATATGGCGAACTGTAACAAAGATTTCATAATTCTTTGCTTTTTCATTCACTGATGTGTTTTATGATGCAGGCAGAGTGAGGTTGGTGGATGGTGGAAGTCGCTGTGCTGGGAGAGTGGAGGTTTATCAGGATGGACAGTGGGGAACAGTGTGTGAAGATTTGTGGGATATGAGAGACGCTGCAGTGGTGTGTAGAGAGCTGGGATGTGGTGATGCTGTAGATGCTCTGGGTGATGCTCACTTTGGACCAGGATCAGGACCAATCTGGATGAATGATATGAGTTGTAGTGGATCAGAATCTACATTAAAGAACTGTAGGTCAGCAGGATGGGGTAAACATAACTGTGATCATAGAAAAGACGCTGGAGTCACCTGCTCAGGTAAGCAGTTCCATAAATATATATGCAATAACTGTAACTAAATATTTGGGGTAACTGTTGATCAGTCCTTCTCATTAGCTTGGAGAAATTTGATCCCATTCCTCCATACAGAACAGCTTCAACTCCAGAATGTTGATGGGTTTCTTCACATTAACTGCTTTGCTGCTGGACTTTGACTTGGCCATTCCAAAACATGAACTTTATTCTTCTATAACTGTAATTTGGTAGAACAACTTGTGTGCTTAGGGTCATTCGCTTCCTGCATGACCCACCTTCTCTTGAGTTTCAGTTCACAGGCAAATGTTCTGATATTTTCATTTAGTATTTGATGATATAATTCAGAATTCATTGTTCCATCAACGATGGCAAGCCGTCTTGCCCAGATCCAGCAAAACAGGCCCAAACCATGATAATACCACCACCATGTTTCACAGATGGGATAAGGTTCTTATACTGGAATGCAATGTTTTGCTTTCTCCAGATATAACACTTCTTACAGTATTTAAATCAAAATGTTCTATTTAGATCCCACATATACAGTGGTGCTTGAAAGTTTGTGAACCCTTTAGAATTTTCTATATTTCTGCATAAGTATGACCTAAAACATCATCAGATTTTCACATAAGTCCTAAAGATAAATAAAGAGAACGCAATTAAATCAATGAGACAAAAATATTATACTTGGTCATTTATTTATTGAGGAAAATGATCCAATATTACATATTAGTGAGTGGCAAAAGTATGTGAACCTCTAGGATTAGCAGTTAATTTGAAGGTGAAATTACAATCAGGTGTTTTCAATCAGTGGGATGCCAGTCAGGTGTGAGTGGGCACCCTGTTTTATTTAAAGAACAGGGATCTATCAAAGTCCTGCTCTTCACAACACATGTTTGTAGAAGTGTATCATGGCACGAACAAAGGAGATTTTTCTGAGGAGCTCAGAAAAAGGGTTGTTGATGCTCATCAGGCTGGGAAAGGTTACAAAACCATCTCTAAAGAGTTTGGACTCCACCAATCCACAGTCAGACAGATTGTGTACAAATGGAGGAAATCCAAGACCATTGTTACCCTCCCCAGGAGTGGTCAACCAACAAAGATCACTCCAAGAGTAAGGTGTGTAATAGTTGGCGAGATCACAAAGGACCCCAGGGTAACTTCTAAACAACTGAAGACCTCTCTCACATTGTTTAATGTTAATGTTCATGAGTCCACCATCAGAAGAACACTGAACAACAATGGTGTGCATGGCAGGGTTGCAAGGAGAAAGCCACTGCTCTCCAAAAAGAACATTGCTGCTCGTCTGCAGTTTGCTAAAGATCACGCGGACGAGAGAGAAGGTTATTGGAAGACCGTTTTGTGGACAGATGAGACCAAAATAGTACTTTTTGATTTAAAATAAAAGCGTTATGTTTGGAGAAAGGAAAACACTGAATTGCATATTTTTCCAGTATCCTTCTGGCTTGTCCATGTGACCTTTAGCAAACCTCAGATGGGTAGCAATGTTTCTTTTGGAAAAGCAATGGCTTTAATCTGATTATGAATGCCATTGTGTTCAGTCTTCTCCTGATGGTGGACTCATGAACATAAACACTAACCAAAATGAGAGGGACCTTTAGTTGCTTAGAAGTTATCCTGGGCTCCTTTCTGACCTTGTGGACTATAACATGCCTTGCTCTTGTGATTTTTGTTGGTTTACCACTTCTTGGGAGAGTAACAATGGTCTTAAATTTCCTCCATTTGTACCCAATCTGTCTGACTGTTAATTTATCCAGAGTCCACATTCTTTTATGATGGTTTTGTAATCTTCTACAGTCTGATGAGCATTAACAACACTTTTTCTGAGTAACCTCCATGATACAATTCCACAAAATTGTGTTGTGAAGAGCAGACTTTGATAGATCCCTGTTCTTTAAATAAAACAGGGTGCCCACTCACACATGATTGTCATCCTATTGAGTAAAACACCTGACTCACTTTCACTTTCAAACTAATTGCTTATCCTAGAGGTTCACATACTTTTGCCACTCACAGTTTTGTGATATTGGATTATTTTCCTCAATAAATAAATGGGCAAGTATAATATTTGTTCTCATTTGTTTAATTGGTTTCTCTTTATTTACTTTTCGGAATTGTGTGAAAGTCTGTTGATGTTTTAGCTTACAGTTATGCATAAATAGAGAGAAGGGTTTATAAAACATGATTGCAGTTCACAGTTTAGCGTTAACCATTTTGATCCCTTATGTAGAATTTTTGCAATATAAATATATGACACTCTACTGCAATTAATACATGCGTGAACTTCTCTAACTGCCATACTTCAGGAGTCAGACTGGTTGGTGGATCTCACTGCTCTGGGAGAGTGGAGGTGCATCATGGGAAGACCTGGTCCACAGTGTGTGATGCTGCCTTTGACCAGCAGGAGGCAGAGGTTGTCTGTCGAGAGCTGGGCTGTGGGCTTCCTGTGGAGGTTCTGGGAGCAGCTGCTTTTGGCAGAGGGGAGGGTCAGGTGTGGACAGAGGAGCTTCAGTGTAGAGGAAACGAATCTCAGATTCACTTCTGTCCAACATCATCTACCCTCAACCACAACTGCTCCCATTCCAGCGACGTGGGGCTGGTGTGTGCTGGTAAGTTAAAGACTTTTTATCTTTTTCTAATCTACTATGAGTATTGCAACAATAAAGAATGTGTACAATGTTCAATATATACCCTCTACATTTGAAGATAATGTTGTTTGACTTCACATTTTCTGTATTCCATGTAGATAGTTAGTGTCTGCTACTTCCTAAACTGACCAGAAAGAAAGTTTTTTACCCATTGTACTGACTCTACACTTTAAAATTTAATTCTTGTAGAAGAAAAGTGATGATTTATTAAGATATACTTTTTCTTTGTTGATGTGAGAAACATGTCTGAATGAGAAGTACAGAAAGGATTTTCTTGCATGTATTTTTATTTTTTTAATTCTGTTAAGGAAACACACTTCGTTGTTATCATTACATGCTACAGTGGTGCTTGAAAGTATGTGAACCCTTTAGAATTTTCTATATTTCTGCATAAATATGACCTAAAACATCATCAGATTTGTATGATATCTGACACAAAATATTATAGCTGGTCATTTACTTATTGAGAAAAATGATCCCTTATTAAATATCAGTGAGCTTGTAATGAGTTTCACAAACTTTCAGGCACCACTGCAGATTACAACACTGTACTGTATATTCAGAGGATGCATGCGTATAATTTAGGAGCCATCTTTATTTATATAGAATCGCTTTTTATTCTCCTTATGTTCTCAGCCCTTTTGTAATTGCTGAATAGAAAGATCTGTCTTGTTACTATTAAGAGTGAGAGACTCAACATTTGACCAATAGGAGGAAGTTTCGACAAATCCAATTACAGAGATGATTGTCTTTATTTTAAGCTGTGAGGTTTTTCTAAACCTTTAAATTTATTTTAATGTATTTTTTGTGAAGAAAATCGATTTGATTATTGCCGTCAGCTAGGCAGGGCTTGGTTGATGTTATTTTAAAGATTTCTGAGCAAGGATTAGTATTTTTTATTCAGTTATAGCTCCTACAGCCATCAGAAAGCATCTCTCAGTGAGGTGACATAAGGCAATGTGGGTAAAGTGAAGAGCAGGCTTCTGCTGTATTTTCAATCAGTTACAAGACTTGGACTGTTGAAACTGCAGCATAGAAGGTTAGATATGATTAATTCTGTCTTTATTTTATTTTATATCAATGGCTATGTGTGACAGGAATAAGGCTATGTCAATACTAGGTAGTCACATTCACACTGAGATAATTTAACATGACCAATTAACATAACGAACGCCTTGGGATGTGTGAGGAAACTAGAGCACCCAGAGTAAACCCACACTGATGCAGGGAGGACATGTAGTGTAGATATAACAAGACACTGGAGATGTATCTAAAAAGCTTCCATGATATAAAATGCTAATTCCTTCTGATGTAGTAGCACAGATACATACATGGCTGGGTTTGGTTAGCAACATTACAGAGAGATATTAGCAAGACCTTTTGCATTCCTAAAAGGTGTGATGGAGTTTACTTTGGAGGTAACATGGGGTCATATCAGGAGTGTAGAGCAGTTCATAATGTCATCCATTAGGGTATCTTTAATCAATCTCTCTCTCTCTCTCTCTCTCTCTCTCGCTCTCTCTCTCTCTCTCTCTCTCATTTTCATTTTCATTTATAATGCTTTATTGGCACATATACAAAGAGTTAAAGGTATAACAAAACAAACAGTGGTTAGGTGGAGTTCTGATGGTCTGTGGATGGAGTTGAGTTTCTGCAGTGATGTAGAGCAGAGACGAATTGAGCTGCTACGCTCTCTGCTCCTGCTTCTTACCAAATTTAGATCGGATAGCATACAGAGCGCTTCTGGCTTTCTTACTGAGAGCTTTCACAGCCAGGCCAAACCCCCCTGATGTGCCAACCTCTATACCCACTTAGCTGTAGCTGGTGCTGTGGCTTAGGACCTGCCCTTTATAGCTAAACTCACATTAATATATAACTAACTAACTATCTCTCTCTCTCTCTCTCTCTCTGGGTTACAGACAGTGTGAGGTTGGTGGATGGTGGAAGTCGCTGTGCTGGGAGAGTGGAGGTTTATCATAGAGGACAGTGGGGAAGAGTGTGTGGTGGTTTCTTCTGGGATGAGAGAGATGCTGCAGTGGTGTGCAGAGAGCTGGGCTGTGGTGATGCTGTAGATGTACAATATGATGTTCATTTTGGAACAATCTGGATGTACAATGTAGAATGTCATGGATCAGAGTCTACACTGAAGAACTGTGGATCATTAGGATGGGGGAAATATACCTGTGCTCATGATGAAATAATTGCAGCCACTTGCTCAGGTAGAAGATTTGCCATCATAAAACAATCAACTAATTTAAGAAGAGCAGTTTATTAATTGAAAATGTTATGTATTGTTACATTCAGAATTATATTTACAGTCTCTTATTATTAATAATCTTTGATAGCACAAAAACACAACATTATTATGTGATTACAGGTCACAGAGCATCCAGACTCTCTGATGGTCCTCATCGGTGCTCTGGGAGAGTGGAGGTGCTTCAGGGGAAGACCTGGTACACAGTGTGTGATGCTGCCTTTGACCAGCAGGAGGCAGAGGTTTGTGTGTCGAGAGTTGGGCTGTGGGATTCCTGTGGAGGTTCTGGGAGAGCTGTTTTTTGGCAGAGGGGAGGGTCAGGTGGGACCCAGGGAGCTTCAGTGTAGAGCGAAACGAATCTCAGATTCACTTCTGTCCAACATCATCTACCCTCAACCACAGCTGCTCCCATTCCAACGATGTGGGATTTAATCTGTTCAGGTTCAGTATCAGGATTTATCTCTCAATCAGACAGTCATTGCTGATCATGGAATTGATTACTGAAACTGTAATTTGCATAACACTGTTCATTAAACTTTATCTGAGAGCTTTAATTGTTTGTTCAGGTCATACAGAGCTCTGCTGGTGAACGGCTCAGGACTCCTGCTCTGGCCGAGTGGAGCTCCAAAAAGTACCTCAGTGGTTTGGGGCACAGTTTGGTGGTGTAAGCTGGGATATGAGAGCTGCCAGTGGTCCTCCCTGTGCCCAGCTGAAGTGTGGCAGTGCTGTGGCTGTGCTGGAGTCTGACTGGTTTTGGGGAGGGGAGTGGCCAGATCTGGGCTGATGTGTTTGATTTGTCAGGGGAACGAGACTCACCTGTCCCAATGTTCCATCTCATCATGCGGTCGAGCTGCATGCCTCTCATAAACAAGATGCTGGAGTTTATCTGTAAATGGGTGAGATTTTTTTTAAATCAGCTACATCATTTATAGGATAGTTTTAGCTCATAGCAGCATGCTAACAGATGATGATCTGTTCCTCCTTTCAGGTTCCTCTCTGGTGTTACATGAGGGGAGAAGTGACGTTTAACTGGAGGGGAGGGCTGTCAGGGGGAGGTGGAGGTTTATTTAGAGCAGGACGGAGGAGAGTTCTCTTGGACTCCTGGAGTGTGGCTGAAGGTTTCTGGTGCTCTGCAGACAGCTGGGCTGTGGCTCTGTGCTGAACTACAGCTCCTCTCCATCCATCCCTGAAAACAGAGCCACATGTGTTGTAACGGCTTTTCAATTGCTCTGGGAGTGAAGCTCATCTGAGGAACTGCAGCAGTGTAGAACCTGTCAACTGCAAGCTCCAGGGAACAGCTCTACATCAACCTGCTCTGGTAAGGGATACAACTCCTAATAATTATTAACTTAGAAATTATTCGTATGATGTAAATCCATTATGTATCAATATTACATTTTAAAAATGCACTTTAATTCCAAAAGAAAATGATAATGCTACACTTTACCATACTGTAATAGATCCCAGCTCCATCAGGGCTGGTTGTTCTGGTGGAGACTGTGCAGGAAGGCTGGAGGTTTTCCACAGAGGCTCATGGGGGACAGTGTGTGATGACTTGTGGGATATTGAGGATGCACAGGTGGTTTGCAGACAGCTGCAGTGTGGAGTGGCACTCAGTACCCACATACCAGCCTGGTTTGGTTCTGGAACTGGACCCATATGGATGAATGAGGTGCAGTGTGAGGGGAATGAGACATCCCTGTGGAACTGCAGATTTCATCTCTGTGAGGAGGATGAATGTGGCCACCAGGAGGATGTAGGGCTCGTGTGCTCAGGTATTTTATTCTGATTGATGTGGACAGATAGATATTTATATTGTGGCTGGATGATCTCAGAGGGCTTCTGTGGTTGATTGTGAAATAGTCATCAAATATATTATTAGAGTTTGTGCTCCTGAAAGCAGCTGTTTGTGAACACTGTGAAACATATTTAATTGAAAATTTCTGACAACAAATATTAAAATGTGATGATTACTTACAATTATATTGCTGTCTTCTCTCAGAGTATAAAGAGATCCGACTTAGCGAGGGCTGTGAGGGGAATGTGGAAGTGTTCTACAATGGAACCTGGGGTAATGTGTGTTTCAATCAGATGAAAGATGAGGCAGCAAATATAATCTGTCAGGAGATGAACTGTGGAACAACTGGAAGTGTGTATTCCACCAAAACACGACTGGAATCTGCTCCTAACTGGCTGGATAACCTGAAATGTAGGAAACATGACCCGACTCTGTGGCATTGTCCATCTGCTTCCTGGGGACAGAACACATGTCAAAATCTCGACGAAGTTGCTCACATTACCTGCTCAGGTATGAAGATGCACTTTGTTGGGACATTGTAGGAATATAGAGTTATTGTTCCAATAAGAAAATTTAATTGTGTATTATGTTATAATTAATCAATTATAATAATCTCCCAGGAGTGAAAGAACACCCTGTACAACACAGCCATAGGACATGTGACCCATCTCACTACCAGAAACAGTGCTCAAGTAAGCATGCTTTCATTATAGTTTTGTGGATCGATTAGTGATAGAACCAACAGCAAATACAGAAGCTTGTCATTTCTTTCAGCACTAAATAATAACTGTTGATGTCTGGTTGTGTTTCTTCATGTGGGATGTGTGTGATGTAGAACACCTGCCTCTCAGGCTGAGTGGAGGAAAGGGAAGCTGCTCTGGAAGGCTGGAGGTGTATCATAATGCTGCATGGGGATCTGTTTGTGATGATCAGTGGGACATCAGTGATGCTCAGGGTGGTCTGGTAGGGAGCTGGGTCTTGTGGAAGGGTGCACTGAGTGCTGATAGGAAATGCTACCTTTGGTGCTGCTGAAGGGCCGATCTGGATGAACAGAGTGAAGTGTAGAGGTGATGAGATTCACCTGTGGGACTGTCATCATTCCCTGAAATATCACACTGACATGCTCCAACAGACAGGAAGGCTGGAGTCACCTGTGAAGGTCAGAGGATTCACTGACTTTATGAGTTTACATCTCAAAATAATAGGAAATCTATGTCATGCATATTTTGTTACTCATATAATTGTTTATTTTTAATTTTAGACATTAGAGCTTACATCTCAATAGACTATACAAGTGAATTACAAACTTATGTGTGTCTGATAAGTGTGTTTGTGTTATTTCTGCAGGTACAGATATACCTGTTCCCCCCCCCCCCCCCAACTACTACACCTACCGGAAACACACCACCAGTACTGCTGGGATACGGTAACATGTTTGCTGCTTTCTGCCATTCCTAGAATATTTAGGGATGATCTGCCTCTGTGCTTTACAAAGACCTCTCCTCTGTTTTTATTTGTAGTCACTCTTTCTGGGAGATAAAGGCCAACACCATCAGTAGATGTTCTCTTTCCCCTCCCCTCCACTGGGCCCTGATCCTGCTGGGAGCAGCCACTGCTCCTCCTGGCCTTAGTGCTTCTGCTTGTGCCTGTTTTACCAAGAACAGAGTGCTCAGGACAGGTAGAGGACATTCAGAGATTTGATTTCTCTCCCAACATTCTGGTCATTTATAAACATCATGAGTCTTTTAGTTCTGTCAGCAGTTCACTTGTGCTGAGCTGGAACTGTTTCTGTCTCTGTCTCCACTGCCAGGTCTCTCTAAGAGTAGGCATAAGACTGTACCTGAGGCAGTGTATGAGGAGATTGACCAGAGTTTCCTCACTAGAAAATCCAGGAGCTCCACTAAAAGGGGTGAGTGATGTATGAGGACTGTTGGATGTGAGATTTATGGTATTGCATTTAAATAGTTAGCATACACTGCAATATATGATCAAATTACTTGTTGCTCTCAGGAATTTGTTTTATAACAGCATCAGTTGTGATAAATAAACAAAAAGCAAAGAAACCCCTTTTCTCAGCAATTCCTGGTAAGGGATGTGTTGGAGGATCTAGATGTTTATTAAGTCCTGAAGGTCGACTGTATTATTCTTTGAAACATCTCCTCTACTGATGTTGATATTTCAATGATTTGTCATTCATAAGTAACATTGGGAGGTCGATGTTTCTTAATGAAAAAACATGATTTTGGACTCATGTTATTGGTATGGTGTCAGGCAAGGTTAGTCTTTGTAAAAGAAAATAAACAGGAGGCAGAAACCTTTTGATCTGCCATCTTTGATCTTATCACATCATACATGACTGTCCTGCTCTACTCTAACAGGAAGTCTCCTCTCTGAAGCACTGAATTCTGGGTATGAGGATGTGGATGAAGATCTTCCCTCAGGTAAAAGAGAGATGATGTGTGTTTATAAATGGATAAATGGACACTGATATGACTAATTATCATTAATGGAAAATAGAATTAAATATATTCATTATTAAATCCAAACTGACATTAATCAGCTCTATGCAGACTATTGATGAAAATATAACTTTATATTTGGTTTCCATCAGAAAAGTCTGAGGCTGAGGATTATGATGATGTCATCACAAATAATGAGCTGATGAGTGAGAGCTTTGTTACCTGATCACTTGATTTTATTATATTTATATTAAACCACATGATGAAGAGATAATGAAGCTGTTTGTACAGACCCTCTGATTTTATTTGATTTAGGTGATTCAGCAAAAGCTGACCCTCCAGAGGACTACGATGATGTCATCACTGCTGAGCCAATCCCTCATGATGTAACTGGTGTGGTTCTGTTTAGTGATTATTTTAAAACATGTAGTAGTAAAGCATCTATATTTGAGATACCTTTCATATTCATTGTGATTTTAAGGTATATTATATAAGAAATGTTATTGAAGTATAATATTTGATTACAAAGTGATTGTAGAGATTCCTGTAGACATTTGCTTTCTGAACCTTAAAAACTGGAACCTGAGTAAACTATAAATATCTGTGTTTTGGTGTAGCGGATGAACCTGAGAATTATGATGATGTCATTATACCTAATAAGAGATCAGGTTTTATGACAGGTAAGATAATAATACGAGAATACCATAAACATCCTGATCATTTCATATTACAGTGGGGCAAAAAAGTATTTAGTCAGCCACTGATTGTGCAAGTTCTCCTACTTAGAAAGATGAGAGAGACCTGTAATTTTCATCATAGCTACACTTCAACTATGAGAGACAAAATGAGAAAAAAAACAAGCCAAAAAACAAAAACAAATTTTTTTGTTGTTGGTGTTTTTTGGGGTTTTAGTTGGTGGTGGTGGTTTGGGGGTGATAGAAACAAAAACCAACAAAAAAAAACCTAACAAAAAAAAAAAAAAAAAACAAAAAAAAAAAACAGGGTGGGGGGGGTTGTGTGAAACCAACAAACAACAACACAGAAAAAACCCACCAGAACAATGACAAAAACACCCAAACCCCACAACCCGTACCCACCCCCCCCACACCGCCCCCCATGCCCCCCCCACCCCCCCCCCTCACCCGCCCCCCCCCCCCGACCCCCCCCCCCCCCCCCCCCCCCCACCCCCCCCCCCCCCCCCCCCCCACCCACCCCCCCCCCCCCCCCCCCCCCCCCCCCCACCCCGCCCGCACCCGCCCCCCCCCCCCCACCCCCCACCCCCCCCACCCCCCAAAATCCAGGAAATCACGTTGTAGGATATTTTTAAAGAATTTAAATTGTAAATCATCATGATGGAAAATAAGTTTTTGGTCACCCACAAACAGCAAGATTTCTGGTTCCTCACAGACCTGTAACTTCTTCTTCAAGAAGCTCTTCCACCCTCCACTTGTTACCTGTATTAATGGCACCTGTCTGACCTTGTTATCTGTATAAAAAGACACCTGTCCACAGCCTCAAACAGTCAGACTTCAAACTCAACCATTTCCAAGACAAAGAACTGTCGAAGGACACCAGGAAGAAAATTGTAGACTTGCCACCAGGCTGGGAAGAAGTGAATCTACAATAGGCAAAGCACGTTGGTTGTGAATAAATCAACTGTGGGAGCAACAACGTAAGAAAATGGAAGACATACAAGACCATCGATAATCTCCCTCGATCTGGGGCTCCACGCAAGATCTCATCCTGTGGTTCAAAATGATCATGAGAACGGTGAGCAAAAATCCTAGAACTACACATACGGACTTATTGAATGACCTGCAGAGAGCTGGGACCAAGGTAACAAAGGCTACCATCAGTAACACACTACACCGACAGGGACTCAGATCCTGCAGTGCCAGGCGTGCCCCCCTGCTTAAGCCAGTACATGTCCAGGCCCGTCTGAAGTTTGCCAGAGAGCATATGGATGATTCAGATGAGGATTGGGAGAATATCATGTGGTCAGATGAAATCAAAATAGAACTTTTCGAGGAAAAAGAATGCTGAGCTGCATCCCAAGAACACCATACCTACTGTGAAGCAAGGGGGTGGAAACATCATGCTTTGGGGCTGTTTTTCTGCAGAGGGGACAGGACGACTGATCCGTGTTATGAGAAGAATGAACCGGGCCATGTATCATGAGATTTTAAGCCAAAACCTCCTTCCATCAGTAAGAGCACTGAAGATGGAACGTGGCTGGAGCTTCCAGCATGACAATGATCCCAAACACACCGCTCGGGCAACGAAGGAGTGGCTCCGTAAAAAGCATTTCAAGGTCCTGGAGTAGCCTAGCCAGTCTCCAGACCTCAGCCCCATAGACAATGTGTGGAGGGAGTTGAAAGTCCGTGTTGCCCCAAAACATCACTGCTCTGGAGGAGATCTGCATGAAGGAATGGGCCAACATACCAGCTACAGTGTGTGCCAACCTGGTGAAGACTTACAGGAAACGTTTGACGTTTGTCATTGCCAACAAAGGTTATGTTGCAAAGGTTTGAGTTGAACCAAATTTATTGACCAAATACTTATTTTCCACCATAATTTACAGTTATACTGGATTTTTTTTCCTCATTTTGTCTCTCATAGTTGAAGTGTAGCTATGATGAAAATTACAGACCTCTCTCAATTTTCTAAGCAGGAGAACTTGCACAATCAGTGGCTGACTAAATACTTTTTTCCCCACTCTATATAGTTCATACTTTGAGTAATAAAGCAGTTATAAATGTCATCAGCTCTGATTTATTGTTATTGATCTCCACATTTAGAAATGCCAGAGGCCTATGATGAGCCTGTTAACATGGGAACAAACACAAATATTGTAACAGGTCAGTTTATTTTTCAGCATCGTGTCACGATGTCTAACTGAGTTTCTCCTGGAGAACAGCTTCATTGACACCTCTGTCCAGAAGGGAGGGATTCCTGGAGTGCCTGGCTGTTTGGAACACACTGGAGTAATGTCACAACGTCCCCAATACGTCCCCAGCAAGATCATAGACCTAATCCTGGATTACTACAGTAACTTCAGGTTAAGAGTCACTGCCGAGTCAGGCACATCAGGCTGGCACCGCCTCGAGAAAGGCATAATAACAGGCTGTACCATATCAGTCATCCTTTTTGCCCTTGCCATGAACATGGTTGTCAAGTCAGCAGAGGTAGAGTGCAGGGGCCCCCTGATGAAGTCTGAGCTTTCATGGACGACCTGACTGTCCACAACCACATCTGTCCCAGGGCAGTAGGTGGATTCTTTCTCCAAGGCTTAGAGAAGCTCATCACATGGGCAAGGATGAGCTTTAAGCCAGCAAAATCGAGGTCTCTAGTCTTAAAGAAAGGGAAGGTAGTGGACAGGTTCCGGTTTTCACTGGCTGGAGCTACCATTCCATCCATTACAGAGCAGCCAGTCAAAAGCCTTGGGAAAATCTTTGACTTCCCTCCAGGGAACCAGTAAAGAGCTCAAGTCCTGGCTGTGTAAGGTGGACAAGATGGGTCTCCCAGGGAAGTTTAAAGCCTGGATTTACCAGCATTCCATTCTGCCCCGGATCCAGTGGCCGCTGCTGGTGTACGCTGTGCCTATGACAACAGTGGAGGCCTTGGAGAGGAAAATAAGCAGCTACTTATGAAGATGGATCGGTTTGCCTCGTAGCTTGTGCAGTGCAGCTCTGTACGGGTACCAGTAACATCTTGTAACTCTCAGTCAGCAGCTTGGCTGAGGAGCTTATGGTGTCAAGGATACATGAAGTCCTGCAGTACAGAGAATCCAGGGACCCGGAAGTGGCAGCAGCTGGTATCCAGGTGTGAACTGGCAGGAAGTGGAGTGCTACAAAATCCCTGGAGGTGGCAGAATCACGACTGATGCAGAAGGTGCTGGTGGGCCCAATAGCAACAGGGCATGCAGGGATTGGCTATTTCCCAGTACCTAGGGTGGATAAAGCTCAAGGTAAAGAGCGTCAGCACCTCGTTCAAGAGGAAGTACAGGCAGGCGTGGAGGAAGTTCGAGTGAGCAGGATGGTGGGAATGGGACAGCAAGGAGCTTGGACTAAATGGGAAAATGTGTTGCAGAGGAAGATCAGCTGGTCCAACATTTGGAAAGCAGACTTCTATCGGATCAGGTTCCTAGTCCAAGCTGTCTATGATGTCATACCTCCTGGATCCCTGGAACACTTGCTTAGCAGCTGCCCAAAAGCCCTTGGGGATGGGCGTTATCGCTGGCACCACAACCAGGTATTACGGGCAGTTGCTGAGAGTATAGCCACTGTCATTAGCACTGTCAAGGGCTACCACAAGCCGAAGTTCATCATGTTCCACAAAGCTGGAGAAAAGCACCGGGCACCATCACAGGTACAGATTGGTCTCCTCACCACTGCCACCGACTGGAAGCTGGAAGTGGACCTTGGCAGACAGCTGAAGTTCCCAGAGAGAATAATAACAAAAGGGCTTCGGCCAGACATGATCATAATTTCGGATTCCACCAAGCAACTGATCATGCTGGAGCTCACAGTTCCCTGGGAAGAGCGCATGGAGGAGGCAAATGAGAGAAAGCACGCCAAGTACCAGGAGCTGGTGGATGAATGTAGGAGGCAAGGCTGGCGAACTCGCTGTGAGCCTCTGGAGGTTGGCTGCAGAGGTTTTGCAGGACGATCCCTCTGCAAGGTTTTTACACTGCTGGGTATCACTGGTCAGACAAAGAGGAAGGCAATCGGCTCCGCAACTGAAGCCACAGAAACAGCCAGTAGGTGGCTTTGGATCAGGAAGGCAGAACCGTGGGCAAACACTGCTAGGACACAGGCCAGGGCCTGATCAACCTATGGCAGGGATGCCTGGGCGAGGGTGTCTGATGTTGAAAGACCCAAAACGCCCTATGACCCCAGGTTACATCACTGATGATGTGTCCCGGCGCATCTGCAAGATGTGTCTATCACAAATGAGGAATTAAAGCAATAATACAATAACAGTTCAGTGTAGTAGCAATTACATTTACAGCATTTAGCAGATGCCCTTATCCAGAGCGACTTACAATTGGTACAGTCTTACAATCCAAGCAATTGTGGGTTAAGGGCCTTGCTCAAGGACCCAACAGTGGCAGCTTGGCAGAGGTGGGATTTGAACCCTGGAACTTCTGGTCCATAGTCCAGTACCTTACCCCACTAGGCTACCACAGTCCCTAGCTTGATGAGATTTTTTTGTTCTCTTTTTCTCTAATAGAAAAATCAGAGGACTATGATGAAGTCTTCACTGCTGAGCAGGATGTGGGAGGTGCAGAAGGTGAGAGGCTCATCTCCATGGCTGTGTCTCATTTGTCCATCATTAAGGAGGATGGAGTAACTCTTGGAAATACGTGAACAGGCAGCACAGTGAAATATAATTTATGATATATGATGAATTTTCATTCTCCAATGTATTTTGAATAAAGGCTTCTCATTTTACAGATTATGATGTTTAGAATCTTCAGACTGAGAAACATCACCTGATTCTCCAGAAAATTAAATTATAACATCTACAAACTCAGGAAATTATAACAGCAGTTTATATCTCATTCGCAATAATATCCACTTATTCCATTGCTCCATATAGAAATAATATGTGTGTTGGGTGGGGGGGTGGGGGGCGTCATCAATGCTTTGCTTTTAGCTTTAACGTAGTCTAAAATATTAGAGTATCATCATTTATCAGAACATATTCCAGTCCTGCTATGATTATTTTGTGAGCATGCTAGGCTGTTCATTTTTCATAATGGTTATTTTGTTATTAATCATGCAATAGGATTGACAAATGTGATAGAAATTTTTAGATAAAATAGTTTATATGGTGGGAAATTGTTTTATTTACTGTTTTTATACCTAGAGTGTATCAATACTTTTATTTTTATACATTTTGTTAAATAAAATGCTTTGATTATGGAAAATTATTGTGATTATTTTGAACAGAACACTCCACATATCATTGGTCCTTCCAGGTTAAGCTATTTCATGTAATGTCATGTTTGATTATATTAGTGATCGATGGCTTTAGTTAGTAAATAAATAACAAGGGTTATGTGTTATGGTTCACCTATGAACTAGGTTTAGGACCCAAGTGCAGGTAGCTGGTGTAAATAGGCCCTGCTATTGGGGCTGAGGAGTGGTTAAGTGTGCCTATGGGACTGTTAGCACATGTATATGTGTATGCACACACATAAATGAAAAAATATATGTGTGTATAGGGCTGTTAGACCCAGATCACTCATGTGGCGGCTCTGTGATTCTATCAGCTGAGCTACTACTCCACTGTGGAGAAAGCAGGAAATAAGTGCTTTTTAAGCAACTCAGGAACCGTTCTGAGGCAGACTCAAATAAAAGCAAATCACTAAACAAAATTACAAAATAATTTTTTGTAATACTAAATTATTTGAAATATTTCATAATAGCAAAAATAATAATAATAACAGTAATTACAGTTGAGAATAAACAGCTGTGAGCTGACAAAGGGAATATTTCCAAGTAACACGACTGTGGGTGCATACAAATGCCCCGTGATGAAGGAGAGCTTGGACCTTGCCTAAATAGTGTCCCGGCCACCTGAAAGCAATCTTTGCAACTGCCCTAGCTTCTCCCTCGGGTGCTCCACAGTCCGGCGGATCCGGATCACCCCTTGGCGGTGAGGAGGGGCCTAGCAAGCCCAAGTTCAAGGCGATCCGTGACACTTCCGCTCCAGAAAGGAGATTTACAAAGAGGAGGGAAACACGTGAAACTCGAGGGAGCATTGCAGCTTCACGGACACAGACGGCACCTTATGGTTCCCCGGAGGCTTAGCTGATGACACACACATTTAAAGAAATGGCAGTTGCAGCAGTACAGGTAATGCTCCCAGATCTCTTCAGTTTCTCCAGTACAGCTGAGTGGTCCAGATGGATCAGGCGGTTTGAACGCTTTTGTCTAGCATCGGGACTGAGCACAAAACCGGAGGAGTATCAGACCAACCCTTACCTTATGCAATGATGCAGATGATGCAGATGATATTCTAGTGGTCCTGCCACTGAGTGAGTCAGATAAAAAGAAATATGACCCTGTTGTACAGGAATTCCTGCAACACTGTGTGGGTAGACATAATGTCATATTAGAGAGAGCCCAGTTTAATCGCAGGTGCCAGGAAGAGGGAGAAAGTGCAGAGATGTTTATCACAGCTCGCAGAGCATTATAATTTTGGCATACTGAAAGAAGAACTAATAAGGAATAGAATTGGTGTGGGAATCAGAGACCACAGATTTTCTGAACTTCTGCAGCTAGATCCTGATTAACCCTGAACAAGGCAATAGAAAAAACAACAAGCTGTGCTGCATGGCCCCAACACTACAAGGGCAGGAATGTAGATGCTATCAGAGGAAAAGTGGGAAACAAAAAAACGTTTCAAATCCCAAAGTTTGAAAAACACGACGGAAAAAATGTCCACAAAAGTCAACAGTATCAGTACCAACAAGACTGTGGTAGATGTGGGGTAGGAACATGGCACACATGGAATGACTGTCCAGCGAGAGAGGCTGAATGCCTTAAGTGTCACAAAAAAGGTTACTTTGCTGCAGCATGTCGCCTGTCCAAAATGGACTCTGTGTCACAGGGTGAATGTGAAACACCCTCACACCTTTTTTTCTTGGTGAAGCAACCTCACCTACTGCTCAGGAGTGGTCACAAACAGCCTCTGCAAATGGAGTCATGCTCCAGTTCTAGTTAGACACAGGTGCAGCAGTATTGGCGGTACCAGAGAATGTTTGCAGCAAACACAAACTTGGTCACCTCCAAAAGGCATCAAAAGTGCTTTATGGGCCAGGTCATGACATCCTTGATGTAAAAGGGTGTTTTTGAGGGGTCCTCACAGCAAAAGGGCGTGGCTGCATCCAAGTTGTTTATGTTGCTGCTGTACTCACAAAAGCATTTTTAGGGCTACCAGACACTGAAGCCCTGGGTCTGGTTCACTGCCTTGAGCTCTTATACAACAGAACACCCTAAACTTTGTTGCTGCATATCCCTGTGTGTTTACTGTTCTACTTAAAGGGTCCTACCACATTGAACTGGAGAAAGGAGCAATGCCATATGTGCTTTCAACGTCCCACAGAGTGCTACTGCCCCTGAGGGACAGGGTGAAAGAGGAACCGGACCGAATGTAGACTATGGGCCTCATATCCAAGGTGAGCAGTCCTGCAGAGTGGTGAGCAGGGATGGTTGTTGTTCCCAAAACAAATGTGAAGATCCACATTTGTGTAGACCCCACAGACTTAAATAAATAGGTCATGTGTGAACACCACATTCTACCAGCTGTAGCCCAATCCCTGGCGATGCTGTCCAATGCCAAAATGTTCACAAAATTGGGTGTGAGGTCAGGCTTCTGGCAGATTCCTATCAGCAATGAATCAAAGCCTCTCACTACATTCATTACACCTTTTGGGAGATATTTTTTTTAATCGCCTGCCATTTGGGATTGTTTCTGCCCCAGAACACTTTCAACACAGAGTGTCACAGCTACTAGAGAACTACCATGGAGTGATCTGCCATGCTGACATTCTAGCTTTGGGCGAGACGAACTGGAACATGACCAGCATTTGCATCAGGTTTTCAATGAAAAGTGTGAGTTTGGAAAGAGTGAAAAGCTTTTTGTTGGACACAACATTACAGGCAATGGTCTTGAAGCAGATCTGAACAAGGTGAGAGCTATCCTTCAAATGCCTGAGCCAACCTGTGTGGCTGATGTTCTAAGAGTCATGGGCATGGCAAATTATCTCGCCAAATTCCTCTCACAGCTTGCTTCATTCACCACTCCTTTGAAGGAGTTACTGAGAGACAGAAATGAGTGGTACTGGGACGATCCACAGAAAACAGCCTTTCACACGCTCAAAGAAGAGCCTAGTTCCCCAAAAGTGCTAGCACAGTACTCACCAGAAAGAGAGACAAGAGCTGCAGCAGATGCATCCTCATATGGTGGCGGTGCGGTACTTACACAGAGACAGTGTGATGGCACGTGGAGACCTGTCACATACATTCCAAGAGGACTGACAGACACAGAGCAGTGCTACACACAAATTGAAAAAGATTGCTAGCAGTCACATGGGCATGCGGAAGGTTAGTCTCGTATCTCCAAGGCCTACACTTACTGACACCATACTGACTGCCCTCAAGCCACTTCTGCCGCTGCTGGGTAATAGAGGCCTAGATGAGCTACCACCTAGAATTCTCAGCTTCCGCCGTCGCCTCTTGAGATTCTGTTATGACGTACGACATGTTCCAGGGAAAACCTCATACCTGCAGACACACTCTCTCGGGCACCACTCAGAAACACGCAGACACCCGCTGATCAGCAGTTGGTTCAAGTCTTCGTTGACACTGTAGTGTCATCACTGCCAGGACACCAGGGTATTTCTAAATGCTGAGCCAGAGCTCAACATTCTGTATGGTGGCCAGGTCTGTCATCTCAAGTTCGCCTGATGGTGGACAACTGTGACATATGCATGAAACACAGAGTAGCCCAGTGCCAGCTCGCTCATGGTGTAAAGTAGGCATGGATCTCCTTGAGCATGAAAAGAAAAGCTTTTCAGATACATCGAAGTGGCAAAGCTCAGAACCACTTCCTCAGAGGTCACAGTGTGAGCGATCAAAGAAGCCTTTGCACGTCATGGCATCCCCAATGAGGTTATGTCCGATAATGGACCTCACCTTTCAAACGTTTGAGAGAGACTTTAACTTCATACATACCACCAGCAGCCCACGCTATCCTCAAGCTAAAGGGGAAGCAGAACATGCAGCCCACACCATACAGGGACTACAGCAAAGGGCTGTTAACTTACAGAGGAACGCCATTAGAGCATGGCTTCTCTTCTTCTCAGTTGCTTATGGGACCACGCTTGCGCACTACATTACCCAAACCTCCTATAAACTTGGTTCCAGAGTGGCCTGATCTACAGGAGTTCCGAAAGAAGGATCAAGGAGTGTGAGAGCAGGAAGCCGTGAACTGTAATCAATGCCACAATTATCATCCCCTTCCAAAGCTTCAGAGGACAAAAGGTTTGGCTTGCTATAGAGCACATCCATGGTTCTGTCAGGGGCCCGGCTCATACCTCCAGATCTTACTTGGTGGAAACAGAGCGGCGGATGTTGAGGAGAAACAGGAGACATCTCCGTCCAACTGGATTTGTCACAAGGTCTGGAAGACCCCATGATAGACTGGACATATGAACCATGTGCTTAGACAACTAAGGGTAATGAAAAAAATAAAAAGTAGTTTAGTTTGGAAACATAATAATGTAGTTTGGAAAAGGTTTAAGTAATATGTGAAAAAGTTAAAGGATGTGATGTTAACAATACAAGTTACAAAATGTTATGTGTATGGAAAACTTTTCTGCTAAGAGGGGGAGGAGTACTGGTGGGAACTACATTACCCAGAGTTCTGTGGGGGGATTCAGGAAGTGTAAGGAGAGTTCGAATGGAGAATAAACAGACCTGCGAGCTGAGTTACAACACCTGTCTCCAAGTGAATAAAATATAAGCTATCAATACATAAACTTTTAAGTAAAAGATCTGATCACTTTCACCACTGATGGACTTTGTGTTAGGTTTTTATTTAAGTGTACAAACTGTCAACTTTTCATACAAATGGGTAGAGAGGTCAACAAATAAGTTAAATAATTAGACTAACGCACAGCTAGAGGGAATTGCTAACTTGGCACTGGATCAGCTATGCTGCTGTTCCACACACATCTTCAGGAGTTTGTACTCACAGATTGAACTTGCCAAGTCTGTACTACCAAGTTTTTATTATTTTATTATAGTGAAAATAAACACAAATACATAAATGAAATAACAATAATACAAATACAAAGTATTTTAGTCCTTTTGGAACCACAAGCAGAAGCACAGAAGCCCTGTTTTATTAGCTTTAAGGTTTTCTGAAGAGTGTATAGAGACCATGTACGGTTTGTTTCCTCTAATTTTACATATCAATATATTTACTCACTCATTCACTCACTTTCTTATCTGCTTTGATCCTGATCAGAGTCACGGGATGAACATATTTAGCTATTAAAAATAAAAGATTTATTTCCCTTCATTAATATATTTATTACAAATGATTTCCATTCATTAACCTTCTCATAATGACATGTACCAAAAAGACATATTTACAGAGAAAATAAAAGTCTGCAATAAGACACCATGCTTGTATGTATACATGCCAACATCTTGTATTCTCCAGTGGCATTCTCTCCAGTACCATCCCATTATGGCATTATATAAGGAATCCTAACAACATCTTTCTGGAATAAAGCTCTTATTTCCAGGTTATTCTTGCTGCTCAGTAGAAAAGCAGTCCATACTACCAGGTTCACAAGTCTGAACTTTGCGTTCTTCTGTTGAAAAACACCAGTCATGGACATCATTCACTCATTGCATATTTTTCAGATGGAAACCGGCGCCTCTAGTGGCCAGGAGCACTTCCGGTTTGAGAGTAAATGCAGCGTTTTTGTAAAATGTTCTTGGTTTCTGTTAATGCTGTTGTGTTCCACTTAAATGTATTTGTGTTCTCGACTTTTATTTGCCTCCTAAATGTTCTTGTGTTTCACCAAATGCAGCATTTTTGGAAATGTTGTTGCGTTTTCGACTTTTGTTTGCTTTGTAAATGCATTTGTGATGTGACTCTATGGGCCACCGTACCATCTGATTCATCTGTACAAATCAAGCTGAAATTGGCAGATGTGGAGAAACATCTGAATTTAAACTGATCTAAGATCAGTAATCTGGAGGAATCTCATCGATCAGGCTTTCAATCGGCACTGCAGCTTGGATAGAGAACATTTCTGGATCTCAGGTAAGAAAGAAAAGCTTGGGCTGGAATCTCAGACTGAAGCGCTGCATGGAAATGAAATGATTTAGGATGCAGAAGAGCTGCAGGTGGGGCACCTGTGTGCATTTTCTACTAAACAGCTGCTGTCAGTTATTCTGAGATCTGGTTCTTAGTTCCACTGAGAATGGTGTGATGAGCTTTAGATGAGTTCCAGAGAGCCTCATCAGCAAATCCTCCTTTTTAATCTGTATAATGATGTACAAACCACACAGGAACCAAATGGGACTTACTGGACAGTACTGATGGTGAGTCATTACTAAACTACTGTATTTTTCGGACCTTTAAATGAGGTGCGTCTAATGTATGAATTAATTCTGGTTGAGCCTCCTGAGCTTGAACCGATTGTAGATGGTACACGGCGCTCATAAATCTGTCAAAATGTTTTAGCACGGTCTTGGTAGGTTACGAAGCTTCCGGCCGCCGTAGTCAGGAAACATTGCTGAGTAATACGGTATGTGCTTCAACATTAGCGTATGTGCATTCATTCATTCATTTTCGAAGCGGATTTCAAACTCAACGCTATCAGTACAACATGGACATTGAGCAGCTGTGAGAGAATTCAACATTAACGAATCAATGATACGGAAGTGGAGGAAGCAAGAAGACGCCCTGCGCCAGGTAAAGACCAAACTGAGCTTCCGAGGAAACTTAAGAGTTTTGTTTCATTTCATGCGCCTTATAACCAGGTGCGCTTTATGTATGAACATAGATCCGTTAGCAGCCGATCATTGATATTGCGTATTATAATCCGGTGCGCTTTATGGTTCGAAAAATACGGGTATTAGAATATCATCTAACCCAAAATCCTGCACTGATTCCCATCTTACAGAAGCATCGGCTCCATTATTAAACTCCATCATCCAGGTTATTGTTACTCACTGACTCCATCTGTCAGGAATGAAATCCCACACCCATCATTAGCTGAACTAGATCCAGAGACTGAGATCTGTACCGTGTTAGATTCACCATCATCACAGTTCATTCTCCATAAGCAAAGCATTTTTATTGATCAAAGTGGAGAAAAAACAGCTGCTGC
>JAJAGP010006107.1:0-25010 GCA_025084515.1 Ancistrus triradiatus | reverse complement strand
ATGTTCCGACTTACACCGAAAATCGGATTACGACGCCACCTAGGAACGGATCTGCGTCGTAAGTCGAAGACTACCTGTATATGAAAACCATTTAACACACTGCTGGTTAAGCTTTTTGAATATTGTATAACTGTTTTTATAGTAATAATGCAAGTAAACTAGTTCAATTATGAAAATATATTTCCTATTTATATATTTACTAGTTTATATATTTCTACACCAAAACTCTTAAAAAAAATGCTAAAGTCTGTCAAAACTCTCACAAAAAATGCTAGTCTGTTTTTCTCTGCTTAAGCAGCATCAGTTTGTAGCGAGCAGCGGAATACCATAAAATTGCGTACATGGGCGCATTCGGATTTAAAGTGCGGATGGATTGATAGTGAATCTCTGAAGCACGGATAGCTTGACAGCGGTGATTTACCATGACAGGATGAGATGATAGGATATGTTGATGATATGGTCTACAATAAAGAGGAGAAATAACAATAAACTTGTGCATGTTACATATGCTCCTATAAACACCTCCACATCTCACTCTTTACTAACTCTAGTTTGTGCCTTGTCGTCCAGATCACAATCTACTACGCACCTTCTGCCAGTGCTCTCAGGGTCCCTGGGATTTTTGGGGGGCCCCCTGGGCCCAAGCCACGCCTACCAAAAATCTTCAAAGTTAGCCCTTTTTGCCATCGACTTTGCCTTGTTGACCTGCTGTTTGGACCTCGGCCACGAGGTGGCCCCACCCTGTCTGATCCCAATATGTTTAGTTGTAGCTACCATCAGTTACACAATACGCCAAGAGAGACTCAGATCCTGCAGTGCCAGGTGTGCCCCCCTGCTTAAGCCAGTACATGTCCAGGCCCATCTGAAGTTTGCCAGAGAGCATATGGATGATCCAGAAGAGGATTGGGAGAATATCATGTTGTCAGATGAAACCAAAATAGAACTTTTTGGCTGCACGATCAGTAGAGGGTAAAAATCAGCATACTCAAATCTGCAGCTGATCAGATGTTGCAAAGTTTGGACCCTCTGGCCAGATTTTCTAGACAAATCCAGGTCGACTTAGGGTTTCAGCCTGTCTCAGTGATGGAAAAGAAATACTGAAAGGTCTTAAAAATTGTCACAAGGGTCTAGAACTTCCAGATGTTTCTCACTGCTTTTAGAGGCTCTAGATAAACATACTCAAATCTGTATCTGTTCAGCCATTCTGAAGTATTTTTTTTATCTGTGCGACGATTCGAGAAAAATCCATGCAGACTTACACCATGGTCTTATGCCTTTCTCAGTGAAAAAAGAAAAATACTGATGTAGGCTAATGTAGTTGAGTTTGGGCCATTTTGGACCTTTCTGAGTGGTGTCCATAAAGTGTATATGGATTTGAATGGAAATATATTGGAATTGGGATGTGTCCAAAGAGGGTCTTGAAAGGTCCGACGAGTCCGAAATTACAACTACATTGTCGTCATAGGCTCTAAATAAACATACTCAAACCTGGATCTGTTAAGCCCTTCCAAAGTATTTTAATGTGCATGGCAATTCGAGAAAAATCCATGCAGACTTACACCATGGGCTTATGCCTTTCCCAGTGAAGGAAGAGAAATACTGAAAGACCATAAAAATTTTCACAAGGGTCTAGAGCTTCCAGATTTTTCACACTGCTTTTAGAGGTGCTGATGGCCCACATAGTTGAGATTTGGCCCAATCTGACCTTTGCAAGTGGTGTCCAAAAACTGTATATTGATTAAAGTGCAATATATGACTATTGGGATGGGTCAAAACAGGGTCTAGAAAAATCTGTTGGCATCTAGATTTTTCACGCTGCTTCTAGAACTGCTAAAGGCTAACATAGTTGAGTTTTGGCCATTTCTGACCTTTTCAAGGGGTGTCCAGGAAGTGTAAATGGCAACGAATGGAAATATATTGCAATTGGGACGTGTCTAAACAGGATCTAGAAAGGTGCTACGACTCCAAAATTTCAGCTGCATGTTCAGTAGAGGATCTAGCTCAACATATTTAAATCAGAACCTGATCAGACATTCTACATTTATGACCATCTGGCCATATTTTTTTAGTAAAATACAGATTTAGGGATTCAAACTATCTCAGTCATGGAAAAGAAATACTGCAAGGCTTTAAAATTGTCACATGGGTCTAGAACCTGGTGTCCTTTGACAGCTCTTTGGTCTTGAGTTTGGATTCTGACTGTTTGAGGCTGTGGACAGGTGCCTTTTATACAGATAATGATGTCAAACTGGTGCCATTAATACAGGTAATGAGTGGAGGACAGAAGAGCTTCTTAAAGAAGAAGTTACAGGTCTGTGAGAGCCAGAAAGCTTGCTTGTTTGTGGGTGATCAAATACTTATATTCCACCATGATTTACAATTGAATTCTTAAAAATCCTACAATGTGATTTCCTATTGGATTTTTTTTCTCATTTTGTCTCTCATAGTTGAAGTGTACCTATGATGAAAATTACAGACCTCTCTCTGTTGGAGAACTTTCAAAATCAGTTGGCTGACTAAATACTTTTTTTCCCCACTGTAGATTCAGAGAACTCAAACAGACCAGTAATAGACAGGAAGTTAATAACAGGATTCAAGTTTTACTAGATATTGCATTGTCAGATACTCTGGAGTTGTGGACACACCATCATTTACTTGCTCAACAAAGTTTACAACTCATCTGGATAAGTCAAGTCAAGGTCAAGTCAGATATATTTATGAAGTGCTTTTTACAATGGAGCATTGTCTCTCAGAATTAGAAACTTTACAAGTTTAGATTATCTCCTAATATCTACGTCCAATCCCAAATTGAGCAAGCCTAGGGCGACAGTGGCAAGGAAAAACTCCCTAAGTGTTATGAGGAAGAAACCTTAGGAGGACCAAGACTCAAAAAGGGACCCAACGTCCTTGGGCGGCGTAGATGATAAATCTAAGAATGAAACTAAAGTCATAGAGTCATCCTTCAAATAAAATATAAAACATGCACATCGGCATTAAGTGACTTGGGTATGATGGGGCTGGAGCTGATGACGGACGCAGCTTGAGTGAAGCTGCAGTGGATGAACATCATGTGTGGGGCTGGAATTGGTACCGGAACACAGCTATGAGAGAAAACAGGAAATGTAATTAGTTATTGATTAAGAGCACAGTGTCTATTAACAATCACTGATGCCATGTGTAGTATGAGACCCCGGCAGCATTAGCTATAGCAACATAGCTAGAAAGTGAAGAACCGGAAGGCAACACAGCAAAGAGGGATCACATGAGACATCGGCAACCCAATGTCTCTGGGGAGGCAGAAGACAGCAACCCAATGTCTCTGATCACCATAAAGCTCTTTGACTATGAACCCCCAGCTCTGCCCTTAGTCAAGATCAAGAGGATCGAAGCCCAGTTCAGCCAGACCGCCCACCCGACACTCCTGGCTAACGGACAAGGCAGAAAGGCCAGACATGAATCCAGACTCCGGCCCCAGTGACTCAAGCCATACATCCTAGACTTAAAATTTCGGAGAGTGTCTGAATCTCGAACGAAAGTGGGAAGTTTATTCCATAGTTGGGGGGCCATGTATGAGAAAGCCTTTCCCCCTGCTGTGACTTTTTTAACTCTAGGAACTAAAAGAAGTCCTGCACCTTGCCAGCATAAGCTTGCCAGCACTGTGAGAATCAGGTTTTTTACTTCTCCAGTGCATTTAACACCATTAGGCCTGCTCGTCTGGGTGACAAGATGAGGGTGATGCATTTAGACAACTCCATCGTGTCTTGGATTGTTGACTATCTGACTGATAGACCACAGTATGTACGCCTGCAGCACTGTGTTTCAGACAGAGTGGTCAGAACGTTGGAGCCCCGCAGGGAACTGTCTGTGATCCAGTCTGTGAAAACATTCGCCTCCTCTATGTATGCCCCCTCCTCATCACCCATAATGAGACAAACAATAGTTGTGTCATCTGCATACTTTATGATGTGATTTGTACTGAACCTGGCGCAACAATCAGGTGTCATCAGGATAAATAGAAGGGGTCATCCCTGTGAGGAACCATTACTCAGTGAGATGGTAGTTGATGTGTTTTTTCCTACCCACACAAATTGAGGCATGTCTGTCAAAAAGTCCAGTATCCATGGGAGTACTCAGTCCAAGTGAGTGCAGTTTGTTGACCATATGCTGGGAGATCAACAATAAGCTGAGCTGAAATCAACAAACAACATCTGTACAAATGTATTTTTGTTCTCCAGATGTTCCAGGCTCAGGTAGACCGCAGTTGATAATGCATCCCCAATGAAGTGGTTTGGGTGGTAGGCAAGCTGCAATGCAATTTATTGCTTGTATGCTGTTCAATGTGAACAGCCATCAAAATAAGTTATTTACCTTATTAAGGAAGTCGATGTTGTCATCACAGGACTGGGGAGCAGTCCTGTAATTCGTAATGGATTCTATATCCTGTCACATTCGCTTAGTGTCTTTGTGGTCCTGAAAGTGATTTTGCATTTTTTGTCCATGGGCTCTCATTGCTACCCTAACAGCCCTATTCAACTTTGCTCTTGCAGACCTCAGGACAGTTGTATCATCAGTTTTAAAAGCAGGGTTTCTTGCTATCAAGAGGGCCCAGTTCTCAGTGGTCATATATACGGGTGCCGGGTCCATGATGTTCCAGTCTATAACAGATACATTGGTAGTGTTTTTGTCAAAGTGGGTACAGCCATCTTGTATTGTATCAATGTAAAGAGTAGTACACTCTTAATACAATGGGTGAAGTTAGATGAGAACAGTACATACTGATCTAACACTTTATCTGTGTTAACAGAAAAATTTATGATACACTATAATCATTTAGCCTGATTTTATTCTAATGGCAAATATTGTCTTAAATATTGTATTATTGTAAGTAATACTTGTATTTGAATTTAGATAATGGAATCTACTTTTAAAATTATTACCAAGAAGAGTACATCTAGTAATGGACTTTGTCACATGTTTACATTTTATGGCTTACCAATTTGTTTTGAGGTGTTAATGTTGTACTGGATCTTGCCTATAACCATACAACACTGAACCAATCTGTGTACTCTGTTCAAACTCATTCCTTTAATGACTCACTACAAGTTCAACTCTTGTAGGTCCAGGTTTTGTTTTAAAAATGTCCATTTGGTGACCTATCACACTGTAACACATATCTGTATTTTATATCTGTAGCCACAGGCTATGTATATGCTCCAGTAACAGCTTTATACTTTCTGTGATTAAGAATATTTTCTATACATTGTTATCCCAACAATGTCAGGATGGCAAATTATGGCATTGCTTGCAGGATTAATGGGACTGAGTGCTACCATTGGTGCAACGGTGTCTAATGAGTGGAAAAGCACAAGCAGGGCTTCGTCTGTTATTACAGCCACTTGGATATTTCAGGGACTTTGGATGAGCTGTGCTGGGAATGCCATTGGTGCTGTGCATTGCAGGCAGCATCACACCATCTTCAAACTTGATGGTAAGACTGAACCACTGAACCAATATATATATATATATTTTTTAATTCAAATATTTACACTAACTCATCAGTTCATCTGCATAAACTGCGCTTAAGCATCACACAGACCTCAAATAGACCTGAATTTTTACTTGTATGATTTATATTTATTCCTACAACAGAAATAATTTGCTGGTGACAAATGTTCAGCTTTAACAGTGAAACATGTCAAAGCATAATGATACATGTAGTCTCCACACAACACAGGAGCTACCATTAGGAAAACAAAAACAATACCTCATAACGATATAAAAAAATCAAACAGACCTGCAGATATGTATACTGACATGCTATTGTAATCTGCATATATCTTTTCATCTGTTTATATTCAGTTCAACACTACAGAAATGTATGTGTACAGTGGGGCAAAAAAGTATTTGGTCAGCCACTGATTGTGCAAGTTCTCCGACTTAGAAAGATGAGAGAGGTCTGCAATTTTCATCATATGTACACTTCAACTATGAGAGACAAAATGAGATAAAATCCAGGAAATCACATTGTAGGATTTTTAAAGAATTTAATTGTAAATCATGGTGGAAAATAAGTATTTGGTCACCCACAAACAAGCAAGATTTCTGGCTCTGACAGACCTGTAACAACTTCTTTAAGAAGCTCTTCTGTCCTCCACTCGTTACCTGTATTAATGGCACCTGTTTGACCTCATTATCTGTATAAAAGACACTTGTCCACAACCTCAAACAGTCAGACTCCAAACTGAATCATGGCCAAGACCAAAGAGCTGTCCAAGGACACCAGGAAGAAAATTGTAGACCTACAGCAGGCTGGGAAGAGTGAATCTACAATAGGGAAGCAGGTTGGTGTGAATAAATCAACTGTGGGAACAATTGTAAGAAAATGGAACTCATACAAGACATTGATAATCTCGCTCGATCTGGGGCCCCACGCAAGATCTCATCCCGTGGGGTCAAAATGATCATGAGAACGGTGAGCAAAAATCCCAGAACTACATAAAAAGCATTTCCAGGTCCTGGAGTGGCCTAGCCAGTCTCCAGACCTCAGTCCCATAGAAAATTTGTGGGGGAAGTTGAAAGTCCGTGTTACCCAGCGACAGCCCCAAAACATCACTGTCTGCATGATCTGCATGCAGGAATGGGCCAAAATACCAGCTACAGTGTGTGCAAACCTGGTGAAGACTTACAGGAAACGTTTGACCTCTGTCATTGCCAACAAAGGTTATGTTACAAAGTATTAAGTTGAACCAAATTTATTGACTAAATACTTATTTTCCACCATAATTTACATTTAAATTCTTTAAAAATCCTACAATGTGATTTCCTGGATTTTTTGTTTCTCATTTTGTCTCGCATAGTTGAAGTGTACCTATGATGAAAATTACAGACCTCTCTCATCTTGCACAATCAGTGGCTGACTAAATACTTTTTTGCCCCACTGTATATGCAAGTAGTTTTGTATGTGTTTATTTTTTTACATATTCTACTATAATTCTGCATTTTATTTGATTTAGTTTATCTCCTCTTAATTTTTAGTCTAAGGTTGTTGTCTTGTTTGTTGGATATTCTGCTGCTATAACACAAATATCCCCCATTTGGGAGTTAAAATGTTTATTTCTTAATAATGGCCTCAAAATATAGATTAAACCTTGTAGACTGCATGTATGTGAACCCTTTAGAGGTTTCTAGATTTCTGTATAAATTATCTATATATTAGGCGCCATATTCATAAAGATTCTTAGTGCTAGGAGATGCTCCCAGTGACAAAATACTAAGAAAAATTTTTGTAGTAATCTTAAAGTTAAGAGTAGATCTTATTAAAGACAAAAGTTATCCTCAAAGCATATTAACCCCTAAAAGAGTTCCTAAGAAAAACTGTTAGGGGTAGGGAAGAGGGCTTTACGAAGGTTTAGAAGTTATATTAAGCAGAAGAGAAAATCACAAAAACACTAAATAAGAGTGAGATAATCAAACCTTACCGATTGCATTGTGCAGGAAAAATGTTTGTGGTTGACCTTATTAGAGATGCTGTAATGCCGAAATGATGCAACATACAAACCAACTACTGAAACAGACACGGTAGCGATCAAAGTGTTAGGTTCTGTGGCTATACCCCAGTTTTCCTTTTTTTTTCGATTGTGGGCGATCAGGCTACATCGCCTGCAATCGTCTCCGGGAACAATATGGCCACGGTTTCAGCTGGGTCTCTGGCTCTGTGGATGATGAACTAATTGCTAACCATGTGCAGCTGGGCTCAGCTCTTTATAAGCTTTGCTCTTGAAAAACGCTGGTGCGGTAGGATTCGTTTTGGTTACGGCCGAGTATTTTGGGTACGTTTTGTTTTCCCCTGTCCTGGAGTATTTGTGTTGCGGTCCCGACTTGGCCATTACATTTACATTTACAGCATTTTGCAGACACCCTTATCCACAGCGATTTACACAGCGACTTTTTATTCTTCTTAGTAGACATCCACTCATGTTTAGTACAAATAACCAATAGCCCAGAAAGACCATCCAACCAGAACCTGCTAGGATCTGATGTGAGTAAATCAACAAAACACACAGCAAACTTTTTTTTTTTCATATGCAGTTACATTTTCAGTCTTCACTTAAGTGCTGAGTGAAAAAGTGAGTCTTTAGTCGCTGCTGGAAGACAGCAAAAGACCATTTTGGACATCCAGTGGAAGTTCATTCCACCACCTGGGTGCCAGGATGGAGAAGAGTCTTGACGCTCGTCTTCCTTTAATTTTGCATGGAGGATCCAGTTGAGCCAAGCTCGTGTCTCTGAGGGTACGAGGGGCAGAGCGTGGTTTGATTAGGTGATGGTGCTGTTCCTTTTTTGGCTTTATAGGTGAGCATTAGGGTTTTGAATATGATGCGGGCAGCTACAGGGAGCCAGTGAAGCGAACGCAGTGGGGCGACATGAGAAAACCCAGGTACATTGAAAACCAGACAAGCCGCTGCATTCTGAATCAGTTGCAGGGGTCTGATTGTATGCATGGGAAGAGTAGCCAAAAGAGCATTGCAGTAATCCAGTTTTGATATAACAAGAGACTGGACAAGCACATGGGTGACTTTGCTGGAAATTATCCTGATGTTATAGAAGAGATACCTGCATGACTAGATCAGTTTGTCAATATGGGCAGAGAAGCTCAGCTAGTTATCACAGATGATTCTTGTGTTCACAGAAGGTGTGATGGAGGAGTTTACTTGAGAATTGGCAAGCTCTTGAGAAGGGGACCCATCTTCAAGAATGTAAAGCAGTTAAATTTTGCTGTGGTTTAGCTTAAAATGATGAGCTGACATCCATGATGAGATGTTATCCAGACATGCTGAGATACGTGTGGAGACCTGCACATCTGTTGGAGGGAAAGAGAGGATGAGATGTGTGTCATCAGCATAACAGTGATAGGAGAAGCCATGTGATGGTATGACTTCACCAAGAGAACAGGCATGGAGAGAGAAAAGAAGTGGTCCCAGACTGCCTTGTGGAACTCCAGTTGTAAGAGCACATGGTGCAGATACGGAGCCTCTCCATGGTACCTGATAAGATTATCCCTCCATGTAGGAAGCCAGCCACTGCCAGGCTGCTTGTGATTCCAAGACTGCAGAGGACAGAAAGGAGAATCGTGTGGTTGTCAAAGGCAGCTGAAAGGTCTATAAGGATCAAAACCGATGAAAGTCTGGACCCTTGACAGCATGAAGCTTCTCAGAAACTGCCACCAGGGCAGTTTCTGTTGAGTGTGCTGCTTTCAAACCAGATTGATTGTGATCCATTCACTCTGTATGAGAAAGGTTGACAGCTGATTATAGACAGCATGTTCAAGTATTTTTGAGAGGAAAGAGAGAAGTGATACTGGTCTGTAGTTGTTGATAACTAAGACATCAAGTGTAGGTTTCTTAAAGATAGGAATGACTCTTGCACACTTGAAGGCAGAAGGAACATGACCAGATCTCAAGGAGCTGTTGATGATGGAGGAGATGAAGAGAAGAAGTTTTTGAGCAATCTTTTGTAACACTGTTGATGGGATGGGATCTAGTTGACATGTGGAAGGATTGCTAGATGAGAGGGGAGAAAGTTGAAGAATATCATCTGTAGAAACAGTTAGGGTGTTGAGAGGTTGCATGTTTGCACTGGGGATTGTGGCAGGTGCAAAGGACTGGCAGATCTTGTCTCCGAGGAGGTGGGTTGAGGAGTGATGAGAAGACTGCATGGATCTGAAGCCGACCATTACAAAACATTAATTTTATTTGTCTATTCTTCTTAACTATTCATTAGTAAAACAACTTTGTGTGCTTGGAGTCATTTTCTTGCTGCATGAGGCGCATTCCTTGAGATTCAGTTTGCAGACAGATGTCGAATGACTCATGAACCTTAACATTGGCCAATTAGAAAGCATTAGTTGCTTAGAAGTTACCCCGCGTACCATTGTGATCTGGCAGACTATCATATGCCTTGCCTTTGGAGTGAAAGAGGATAACAGTGGTGTTTGAATTTCTTCTATTTGTACACAGTCTGTCTGACAGTGGATTGTCGGAACTCCTTAGTGATGGACTTGTAAGTCAGTAAGATCAGTAGGCATAATCTTTAAGCCTTGTGAATTCTTATATTGTAGGATTCAAAACACATGTTTTGTATAATTCTGTTACAGGGAATATACAGTATGTGTACATAAATGTAGTGGAATGTAGTGGAAAAAATGTAGTGTAGTCATTCTGCAAAATGGGTGCCATTTTGGTTGTTGTACCTCTAAAAATTAAACTTCATTTTTTATAGTTTTTCAACACTGAATCTAACAACACCATATAATATATTAACTATTCAAAGTGAGTATTGGTCAATCTCAGGCAACTTTATTTTATTTTAACATTTCTCCTGTTACTGTTAATAGGAGGACTAACAGGACTGAATTTCCAGCACAGAATATATAAAATGTAACAACATGACATCCATACTAACAGCATTAGGACACTGAGCACATACTAGTACAAACTACATACTATTTATAAAAAAATCTATATTTCAATAAACAAATAACATTTAAAAATAATTGTATATTTTATATGGGAAGACCAAAGGTAATAACTTACCTTTGGTCTTCCCATGGACTTCAGAAGATCCAGATGATACAACTTCCTACTGAACATGTGAGTTGCGATATGTTCCATAATTTTCAGAATTTGGAATATGTTAGGGTCACTTAACTGACTGAAATCCTGGTAACATGATTAAAATGTGTATTTTAAAGTAAAATATTATGGATTTCTTATGAGAATTTCTATTCATATTTCACTGTAAAGTGTAATGTTAGAGATGAGGGACAGCTAACAAATGCTATTTTTAAGTGTTCCAGGTAGTTTTTAGTAATGCCTTTAAATTATATACCTTATATTTGCATCACTGTGTAGGACACCTTTTGTAGTTTTTTTTTACAATTACTTACATCAATCATTTTTACATGCAATGTCACTGGGATGGAAATGGCGCCCATTCAGTGGAATAATTAGAGTACAGTTGCATTTAAGTAATTTGAGCAACACAGTGAAAGGAAAAGCCACATAGTAAGGTCTCTCTCTTTCTCTCTCTTTCTCTCTCTCTCTCTCTCTCTCTCTGTCTCTCTCTCTCTCTCTCTCTCTCTCTCTCACACACACACACACACACACACACACACACACACACACACACACACACCACAAGCTACTTGCAGATTGTACAACCTCAAATCAGAAACGTTGGAAAATGCATATTATAAATATATGCAGTGTTCCTTGCATTTCCTTTGACTACCTATTCCAGGTTATTTTCTGGTTATTTTCCTGATTTAACTTGTTTTGTACTGTCTTGTTGAAAAATGCAAGGATGTCCTTGGAAAAGATGTCATCTTGAAAGCAGCTTAAGTTGCTCTAAAATCTCAATGTACTTTTCTGCATTACTGCTGCCATCACAGAAGTGTAAATGACATTTACCAAGGTCACTGACCCAACCCCATACTATGACAAAGCATGGCTTTTGGACTTGTTGCTGTTGGATGGCCCTTTTTGTCTTTGGCCCGGATCACACAGCATCCATTTCTTCCAAAAAAGACCTGTAATACTGACTTTTTTGACCACAACACACATTTCCACTGTGTGATGGTCCAGCCCAGATGCCTCTTAGGCCAGAGATGTCAACGCTGCTTCTGCACATGGTTAACATGAGATTTATTTTTTGCACAGTAACATTTTAAGTGGCATTTGTGAATGTCACTACATATTGTAGTGCTTGATAAAGGTTTGATAAAGTAATCCCTTGCCCATGTGGTTCTATCAGCTATTGATGAATGACGGTTTTTGAACAGTGCCACCTGACGGATCAGAGATCACGCCTCTTCAGTTTAGGTTTGTGACCTTGCCCTTACGCACCTTATGCACTGAAGTTCCTCCAGATTCCTTGAAATGTTTAATGATATTATGCACTGTACAGGGAGAAATGTGTAAATCCCTTCGAGTCTTTCTTTGAGTAACACTGTTTTTTAAACTTTCAAATATTTTCTTACACATTTGTTGATACCTGAAGTCCTCTGGCCCATTTTTACTCCCATCCCATTCCTTACATGCACCTTTGTAAACAATCATGATTATCACCTGTTAACATTACCTGTTATAATCACAGCATTATTTTAGTTTATTTTAATATCAGTACTACATTTAGCTAGCTATACCTCTACTAGCACATTTTGTTGGTCTGTTTTGCAGGTCTGAAATGCAGGAATGGATTATTTATTAGCAAATGAAAGTAAATTAAAAAACCAGAAAAAAAACCTAATAATTTTTAGATTCAACACTGTCTGAAATGAAATAAAAGTCAAAGGAAATTTAAGAACGCTGCATGTATTTTTGCATTTGTATTTACCTTCCCACTTTTTCTGATTTGGGGTTCTAGAATACTTTAAACTATATGTGCATTTCTTGAAGGAGCTACAGTAGTGCTTGAAAGGTGAAATTGTGGGTTTGTGTCCCTATAGTTTTGGCCTTGTGGGTTTGTATTCTAATACTTTTGGCCACATGTGGGTTTGGTAGTGTATATGTGTATATTATGCATCTAGAGACATGAAGAGGGTAGCAGTAATCCTGCATAGCTGCTCTGAGTATGTGAAAAGTTTAATCTGAACATTCCGTATAATAATAATATGAAGAAAAAGAAGAAGACAAAAGAATAATTATAAGAAAGTATAAAGCACTGGATCTGCATTTCATGAAGGAATTACGACAGTGCTTGAAATGTGGCAAGTAGAAAGAATGTGGATTTGTGTCCCAATAATTTTGTCCACATGTGGATTTGTGTCTCAATACTTTTGCCTGCATGTGGGTTTGTGTTCCAAAACTTTTTATCCACATGTACATTTTTGTCCCAATACTTGTCCAACTTTTTCGTAGTTCTATAGCTGTGTAGCGCTGAAAATAAAACCCAACATCTCCTACACACACTACACAACCTAATTCCGTTATACAACTTAAACTCTTCTGGGAAGGTTTTTTATAAGGTTTAGGAGTGTGTTTGTTTGAATTTTTGACCATTCTTCCAGAACTGCTGGACCAGATACTGATGTTGGATAAGAAGGCCTGGCTCGCAGTCTCCACTCTAATTCCAAAGGTGTTCTATCGGATTGAGGTGCAGCCCAGTCAAGTTCGTCCACACCAATCTTGCTCATCAATGTTCCATGGACCTTGTTTTGTGCACTGATGCACAGTCATGTTGGAACAGGAAGGGGCCATCCCCAAACTGTTCCCACAAAGTTTGGAGCATGAAATTGTCAAAAATCTCTTGGTTTGCTGAAGCATTAAGAGTTCCTTTCACTGGAACTAAGGGGTCGAGCTCAACTCCTGCAAAACAGCCCCACACCATAATACCGCACCATGTACCAAACTTTACACTTGGCACAATGCAGTCAGACAAGTACCGTTCTCCTGGCAACCTCCAAACCCAGACTCATCCATCAGATTGCCAGACAGAAAAGCTTGATTCGTCACTCCAGAGAACAAGTCTCCACTGCTCTAGAGTCCAGTTGTGTTGTGTTTTACACCACTACCTCTGATGCTTTGCATTGCGCTTGGTGATGTAAGGCTTGGATGCAACTGCTCAGCCACATGAAGTTTGGAGGTCTGTAGCGATTGACTCTGCAGAAAGTTGGCGACCTCTGCGCAATATGCACCTCAGCATTCACTGACCCCGGTCTGTCATTTAACGTGGCCTACCACTTCGTGGCTGAGTTGCTGTTGTTCCCAATCACTTCCACTTTGTTATAATACCTATCCTTTGTTATAATACCTATCACAGTACCACGCTGGAATTCACTCAGTTTCTGAGAATGATCCATTCTTTCACAAATGTTTGTAGAAGCAGTCTGCATGATGCTTGATTTTATACACCTGTGGTCATGAAAGTGATCGGAACACCTGAATTCAATTATTTGGATGGGTGAGTGAATACTTTTGGCAATATAATGTGTATATACATATTTTTACATTTCACCAGCTGCTTCAGATTTACTTTCTGTCTAAGAATTAGAAATTACAGCATACAGAAAGATTTTTGTTCAACTTTCATTCTATTGGAAACTGTTTCTGTTACGGGGGGCCTGGGGAGGCACATCGAAAAAAAGCGAAATAATGGACCCAAGTGCAGGGGTCTACACCAAACAACCCAAAGGAGGAGATACGCAAAAGAAATCCCGTCACTGAGCGTGGAAGCTGCTGAAGGCAGTCCGTCACGAGATTCGAAGCCAGAGTCACAGTCTCCGGGGGCGGGAATGCTACCGCTGCACCACGGATTCTGTGACCTGAAAGAAAGAAAAACAGCAATAAGCCTACGGGCAAACTAAGGAGTCGCTTCCTGGCGATCTCAGACAAAGAGGGCTTTTAGTAATAAATGTTAGTACAAAAGGAAAACGAATGGCAAAGGAAAAAGGCGGGATAAAACCCGTCAAAGCTCTAAACAGAGCTATAGGGAAAAAAGGTACGCACAGCATTTTGAGCGCGAGCGAGCGCTATGTGTGTGTGTGGGAAAGCGCTCTGTGTGCAGAGACGCTGTGTGTGTGGGGGGGGGGCAGCGCCGTGAGTGCACGCCTGCAGCGCTCTGTGTGTGACAGAGGCGCTGTGTGTGTGTGTGTGTGTGCAGCGTTCGACTGCGCATGTGCCGGGGGGGCTTCTCGAGCCAGGCGCAATCGGCGCGTCTCTCGGACGCGAAGCACGCGTTCCAATGCCTGGGGAAAGACAGGAAATACTTGGCCCGGGGTGCGGTAAGCACAGGATAAAGCCGGAGGCTATGGGGCCCGGGAAAGGAGCTTATCAACGTCCAAGCAGAACGGAGAGAAGCGGAAGATGGCCACGGGCACCTCGGGCTGCGGAGAGGAGGAGGTTAGTGGCGTTACCCAACTTTCCCTAACCCAACCGTCTACGGCCCTAGCGATTACCTCAAGGCTTTTGCCTATACGGGATCCCGCCTCCTGTGCGACACGGGGCCACCTCTGTCCTTAAACGGCTGAGCCAAAGGTGTAACGCCAAACAAGGAACTCTCACAATCGCGTGCATAACAAACAGTGCGCCGAAGGCCGGCATTCGGACGCTCATTTTACAGGGGGCCGACCGCGACGTTTAGTGGCCCCGCGGCGACCCCTAGGGGCGGGAATGCGCCCCCTGATAGTACCCCCCCCCAGGGGCGGCCCCCGACGGCCCCAAATCGGACGAATGGCGCCTCCGGAAGTCGCGGATGAGGGTGCGTTCCAGGATGTGGTGTTCCGGGACCCAGGACCTTTTTTCGGGCCCGCACCCCTCCCAGTCTACCAGGTACTGGGTGCTACCCTGGACCCGCCGGGAGTCCAGCAACTGATGGACCGCATAGGCCGTGGACCCCTGAACAACACGGGGAGAAGGGGGAGGCCCGGACGAGGGCCGGGTCTGGCAAAGGTAGGGCTTAAGCTGGGAAACGTGGAACGTGGGGTGTATCTTCATGGAAGGGGGCAGGTCCAACCGGTAGCTGACCGGGTTGACCCTGCGAAGTATCTTGAAGGGCCCCACATATTCAGGAGCCAGCTTACCCGAGCACCCTTTCAACGGAAGGTCACGAGCGGACAGCCAGACGTGCTGCCCCTGGCGGTAGGAGGGCACGGGCCTGCGCTTGCGGTCAGCCTGACGACGCATGGACTCCGCGCTACCCATGAGTGCCGCCCGAGCCTTGAGCCAGGATTGTCGGCACCGGCGGACAAACTGCCCCGCCGAAGAGACCCCTACGTCCGCCTCCTGGCGAGGGAAGAGGGGAGGCTGGAAGCCGAACTGGCACTCAAACGGGAACATGCCGAGGGCCGAATGCCACAGGGTGTTATGAGCGAATTCGGCCCACGGCAGATGTTCCGTCCACGTGGAGGGGTTACCCACTGTCAGACATCGGAGCATGCGCGCCAGGTCCTGGTTCACCCATTCGGTCTGGCCGTTAGACTCCGGGTGAAACCCCGAGGAGAGGCTGGCCGTGGCTTCCACCAAGCGGCAGAAAGCCGACCAGAAGCGGCTGACAAATTGGGGACCTCGATCCGACAGTAGGTCCCGGGGGAACCCGTGCACCCGGGCCACGTGCCGGAGGATCAGGTCCGCCGTCTCCTTGGCCGATGGCAACTTGGGCAGCGGCACAAGCTTGCACCCGTTGGAGAACCGGTCTACCGCCACGAGGACAACCATGTTCCCCTTGGACGGGGACAGACCCGTGACGAAGTCCAGGGAGACGTGGGACCAAGGGCGAGCGGGAACAGAAAGAGGGTGAAGAAGGCCGGGGGGCCTCCTGCGGGGAGTTTTGTTGCGAGCACAAACCTCGCAGGAGGCCACGAACTGTTTGACGTCCTCCTCCTTGTGGCGCCACCAGTAGCTCTGTCGGATGAGCTTGTAGGTGGCCGTGCGGCCAGGGTGTGCCGCAAAGGATGCCTCGTGCCCCCAGCGCATCACTTGGGAGCGAGCGGAGGTCAGAACGAACCTGCGACCCGGGGGACCGTTACCGGGATCGTGTTCGCGACGAAGGGCCTTAGTGACCACGTCGTCGATGGCCCAAGTGAGGGCTGCTACCACCCGGGGGGCCGGGAGAATAGGGTCCTGGAGAAGTGGGGAGTCTGTGCGATCCCACTGCCTGGATAAGGTGTCGGGTTTGATGTTTTTAGAGCCTGGCCGGAAGGTGACAGTAAAGTCGAACCTGGCAAAGAACAGGGACCAACGAGCTTGGCGGGCGTTAAGCCTTTTGGCCTGTTGGATGTATGCCAGGTTCTTATGGTCTGTCCACACCAGGAACGGGGTTTTGGCACCTTCCAGCCAGTGACCCCATTCCTCCAGTGCCAGTTTCATGGCCAGGAGTTCCCGGTCCCCAATGGGGTAATTACGCTTGGCGGGGGATAGGCACCGCGAGAAGTAGGCACACGGGAGGAGTTTGCGGTCCGACCCCATGCGCTGAGACAGGATGGCCCCCACGCCGATGTCGGATGCGTCTACCTCGACGATGAACGGTTCTTCAGGATCGGGGAATCTGAGAACCGGGGGGTTAGTGAGCCGGTCCTTGATGACCTGGAACGCTTGGTCAGCCTCCGGCGTCCAGCGGAAAGGGCCTGGGATCTTGCGCGTGAGGGCGGTTAGCGGAGCTGCAAGGGCCCCGAAGTCCCATACAAAGCACCGGAAAAAATTTGCGAAGCCCAGGAACCGCTGGACAAGCCGGAGGGAGGTGGGCTGGGGCCAGTCGGCCACAGCCTGGATCTTGACCGGGTCCATGTGCAGCGACCCCTGGGACACGACGAAGCCCAAGAAGGCCACCGAGGGGATGTGGAAAACTGACTTTCCCAGTTTGACATACAATCGGTTGTCCAGGAGTAGCTGCAAGACCCGGCGGACGTGACCGATGTGTTCCTCGAGTGTCCGGCTGAAGATGAGAATGTCGTTGAGGTAGACGAACGTGTATCGGTCCAGAGCCTCACGGAGCACATTGTTGACAAACCGTTGGAAGACAGCCGGAGTGTTCATCAGCCCAAAAGGCATCACCCTGTATTCATAGTGCCCCGTGGGCATCAAAAAGGCTGTCTTCCATTCGTCCCCCTGCCGGACGCGGACGAGGTTGTAAGCGCTCTGGAGGTCCAGCTTAGTGAAGATGCGGGCCCCCTGGAGAGCCTCGAAAGCCGTCGCCATAAGGGGAAGGGGGTAGCGGTCTTTGATAGTGATCGCATTGAGGCCCCGGTAATCGATACACAGGCGTAGGGTGCCCTCCTTCTTAGCGACGAAAAAGAAACCCGCCCCCGCCGGCGAGGAGGACGGCCGTATGAAGCCCTGCTGGAGCGCCTCGGCAATGTATTGCCGCATGGCCTCCTGTTCAGTGCGGCTCAGGGAAAAGAGCCGCCCCCGGGGGGGAACGGTGCCCGGCAGGAGGTTTATGGCGCAGTCATATTCCCTGTGCGGCGGCAGGACTTGGGCCGCCCCCTTGCTGAACACCACCCCCAGATCCCTGTAGGGTTCGGGGATGGTGGACAGGTCGGGTACCGTCTGCCGAACACGAGGCTGGTGATGGGGGGTGGATAGCGGAAGCAGGCAGGACTCCAGGGGGACCAAGCGTAAACAGATCGGGTTTGCCAGTCGATCCGCGGGTTGTGGAGTTGTAACCACGGGTAACCCAGAACCAGTTAGAGAGTGGGCATGCGGGTGACAAGAAAGACGACCCTCTCGGAGTGAAGTCCCGTCTCCACAGTGACGGGCAGGGTCCTATGCTTGACAGTCCCCCTGCCAAAGACCCGGCCGTCAAAAGCCCTGAGCGGCTGGGGGCTGGAGAGGGCCTCGATGCGAAGGCGCAAACACCGCGCGAGTGCGTCATCGATAAAGTTGCCCTCGGCCCCGGAATTGACGTAGGCGGAGAGGCGGGTCCGACCACCCCCTCCCTGACGAAGAACGACCGGGAGGGTGAGGCCTGACAGGGGGCGAGCGGATATGCCTAAGACCGCCCCCCCCCCCGACCGGCCCTGGCCCTTGCGTTTCCCGACCCATTCAGAGGTGGGGAATCGGCCCCACCAGAAGGGTTCCATCCAGCCCTCCCGAGCTCCATGGGTTCGGGGGCATCGGAACGGGCACTGCGATAGACCACGAGACCCCGCTCTCTCACGGGCCCGTTGCCTCGGACGGGAGTCGATGGTGGTGGCAAGGTTGTAGAGGTCGTCGAGCGTGGCGGGGGGGTCTCGAATGGCCAGTTCATCCTTCATGGACTCACTGAGTCCCCGTTCGTAGCTGGAGATGAGGGCCGCCTCATTCCAGCCACTCTCCGCCGCCAAAGTCTGAAACTCAACGGTGTACTCCGCCACCGGCCTGGCGCCCTGCGTAAGATGCGCCAAGCGAGCGGGTGAAAAAGGTTCCCTTGAGGGCCTCAGCGAAGGCCTCTTCATCCTCACAGGCGGGGGACCTGGCATCCCACTGAGCTGTGGCCCAAGCCAGGGCCCGGCCTGAGAGGAGGGAAATAATATAAGCGACGCGGGATCGAGGCGGGGGGAATTGAGATGAGCACAGCTCAAAAATGAGTGAGCACTGCATCAGAAAACCCCTGCAGCGCTCAGGTTCGCCCGCAAAGCGTTCGGGAGTGGCGATGGGGGAATCCCCCGCGGGGCGAGGCGGGGGAGGAGGAACCACTAGAGGCTGGATGGGAGCAGGAGGGGGGGGCAAACGCCTGGAGCCCGGAGAGGTTGGCGGACAGCTCCTTGACCGCCTCAGTAAGAGCCGCTACCTGTTGGGTGAGGAGGGTGAGTTGCTGCTCATGACGCCCCAGGGTAACACCGTGGTGGCGAAGAACAGCAGCAGCTGGGGGTGGGGACCCCTCTGGGTCTGTACCGTGCGCCCCTGCTGAGTCCATACTGGGCGCACTGTACTGTTATGGGGGGCCTGGGGAGGCACACCGAAAAAAGGGGAAATAACGGACCCAATTGCAGGGGTCTACACCAAACAACCCAAAGGAGGAGATACGCAAAAGAAAGGATTCGAAGCCAGAGTCACAGTCTCCGGGGGTGGGAACGCTACCGCTGCACCACGGATTCTGTGACCTGAAAGAAAGAAAAACAGCAATAAGCCTATGGGCAAACTAAGGAGTCGCTTCCTGGCGATTTCAGAAAAAGAGGGCTTTTAGTGATAAATGTTAGTACAAAAGGAAAACGAATGGCAAAGGGAAAAGGCGGGATAAAACCCGTCAAAGCTCTAAACAGAGCTATAGGGAAAAAAGGCACGCACAGCACTCTGAGCGCGAGCGAGCGCTATGTGTGTGCGTGGGAAAGCGCTCTGTGTGCAGAGACGCTGTGTGTGTGTGTGGGGGCAGCGCGGTGAGTGCACGCCTGCAGCGCTCTGTGTGTGACAGAGGCGCTGTGTGTGTGTGTGCCTGTAGCGCTCTGTGTATGACCGAAGCGCTGTGTGTGTGTGTGTGTGTGCAGCGTTCGACTGCGCATGTGCCGGGGGGGCTTCTCGAGCCAGGCGCAATCGGCGCGTCTCTCGGACGCGAAGCACGCGTTCCAATGCCCGGGTAAAGAAAGGAAATACTTGGCCCGGGGTGCGGTAAGCACAGGATAAAGCCGGAGGCTATGGGGCCCGGGAAAGGAGCTTATCAACGTCCAAGCGGAACGGAGAGAAGCGGAAGATGGCCACGGGCACCTCGGGCTGCGGAGAGGAGGAGGTTAGTGGCGTTACCCAACTTTCCCCTAACCTAACCATCTACGGCCCTAGCGAATACCTCAAGGCTTTTGCCTATATGGGATCCCGCCTCCTGTGCGACACGGGGCCACCTGCTGAGCCAAAGGGGTAACGCCAAGCAAGGAACTCTCACAATTGCGTGCATAACAAACAGTGCGCCGAAGGCCGGCATTCGGACGCTCATTTTATAGGGGGCCGACCGCGATGTTTAGTGGCCCCGCGGCGACCCCTAGGGGCGGGAATGCGCCCCCTGATAGTTTCATTGCTAAAGAAAGATCTGCTGGCTTGTGCCTGGTTGTTCTCAACAACAACGAGACTATTTAGGTAGACTAAGTAGCACTCAAAGCACAACTGAAATGTAACACTCCCTCGTCATGTGTCAGCAGCAGGTCTCATAAACAAACCAGTGAGTGGTTGAGTGTTTAAAGCTCTTTAGGCTACACATATGAACTAATTTCTGAATTTATTTGGTTATGTGTGGTTGTGTTTATCAAGATGCTCCACACAAGTAATGTTACTGGCTAATCGGCTGATTGATCTGTGCATCTCTAGCACATGTTTTTTGCGATGGTGGTAAAACAGGTTAGTCCATCATGGGAACTGATCTGCTGCATAGCTTGCAAAGTATGCGTCTCACACGTGTCACATTTTTTATATCAAAACCCTGTCCATGAGACAGCAGTAGCTGTTCTTTTAGGTACCAATTCCATGTTTTGTGCTTACTGGTCTCTCCTTTCTGAAATTACGCTGTTATGCTTTCACCTTAACGATGCGTCATCCAAACAATATAAAGACCACCGCACAGCTTGTATTTTGCGACAGAACTATAGAGGAGGATAGAGGAATAGACTATAGAGTGTAATATTAAACAATAGATGTTTTTCTATCGTCAGGCAATATATATCGTCATATCACACAGCCCTAGTGCCTAAGTGCATAGGCTTAAGTATTCTTTTTTACAAATAAATACCACACTTAGAGAAATGTGCAATGCAATAAAAGTCCAGCAGAGTCAAATAAAATTTGTAATGTTTTATACTGTTTGGTGTTTATGTGGTGTTGTGGTTTTTTAGCTGAGGCATAAACCATTTCAGAAACGTCCAAGTTTCTCTGATTAACAGGCTGTATTATTAAAAAGACTACTTGTTAGGTGTAGCTTCGTTTACTTGTATTTTTTAAGAATTATAAAATTAAAATATATATTATTTAGTCAGTACTTTAATTCAAGTGCAGTCATGTCCTATGGCACTTTGGGTGTCTTTTGGGTGTTACGAACAGCTTATGCGTTCTCAGGACCATATGTAGATTTTAATCGTACGTACATTTTGGGACTGCAGAGATTTTCATTAATGCAGCGATTTACAAAAAAAACTGTTTTGTGAACAATTTACAGTACAAGCAAATTTCATTCTTCTCACGTTTCATGAATGAGGCCCACTAATCTTAAAATTTCTTCTCTGTATAACATGCTCTTGGCGCATTGCATCCCCTCTGTTGAAGCAATTAAATCTGCCTGGGATGAGAATTGAGAGTTTTGATACCGGTTTGGTACCTGGACGACGCTCTTGCCAAAATACATTTCTTGTTCTTTAAATTTGCTCATCGTCATATACAAAATTATTAAACTTACATTGGATTTTGCCAGGTTCTGCAAAGATGTGGCATGGCTGAGGCATTGACCCATAGCATGCTCGCGTGCCCAAAGCTTGTGGATATGGACTGAAGATTTATGGCATGTGATTTTGAATCTGAAATTGGTCGCTGAACCAGTTTTAATAATTACAAGCTACACAGATGCGTTAAAAGGCTTGGTTTTAATTGAGATTCATTTCCCGAAGCATGCTGTGATAGTAGCATAAAAAGTTGTCCTCCTGTTTTGGAAAAGGAAAGATGTCCCGTTGGTAAATAGATGCTTGTCAGATATGACTGACATGTTGATTTTTAAGACTTCGTTTCATATCAAAAGATCATCTATCATTGTTTGAAGGTATACAGAATCCCTTTTTTTCCTTCTTGAATTGAAAATGATGTGTTCTTATAATGGGGTGACAACAACGGGAGGGAGGGGGTATATCTGTTTATTGTTTATTTTTTTTGCACTAGTATTACTTTGGTTTGATGCATACTCAATAATCCAGGTGAGAAAATCCCAGAAGTTGAGTCAGTTCATCTGGACATAAGGTTTTGTGGCAGAAATGTTTCATCACTCATCTAAGTGACTTATTCTCAGCTAGTTGGAAAACATCCCCAATCTTATATACAGCACATTTGCATAATGACCGATATCAGCGTCATTACATAACAATGGGACCAGTGATTAGTTTAATATGCAGAATGCCATGTCCATTAATGACAATGGCCACATGTGCCATTCACACAGCAGTGGGGAATAGCTGCGATAGCAACGTTGTAAGATGGTGAGAGGTGTACTTTGAGGGTGTACTCACGCTAGGCAATTCGAACGAAACGGGCGCGTTTCGTTTGGCTAGTGTGAGTGCTCCCAAACGCGCGGGCCCGAATCATGATATCGCACTTGGGGCCCGCTTGAAAATAGGTGGGCCGCAGCGCAAGTCGTGGACTCCGCACGGGTTACGTTTGTAGTCTGAGTGCAATCGCACTCCGGCGCGATTTCGTTCATCACAGACGCGCCCACACAGCCACAGCGCACTCTCTTTGTTGTACCTATTGATCGGGGTAATATAACATACTTCTGTGCCTTTCTTTGCTTTCGTTTTGTTCGCGCTGACACACAGCCCTAATACGTCTTATAATAAGTGCATTGATAATAATGCATAATTCATAATGCAGCCATTGTGTTCCAACTTCTTATGCTGCACACCAGACTCTGCTTATACAGGGCTTTTTTATTTCTCTATGTTTGTGCTGACACACAGCCATAGCAAGCCTCATAATAAGGTGCATTGATTATGCGCGCGGTATTTTGCCTTATCGTGCTGTACAGCGGACTTCCTGCTGGTATTTAATATGTATTTAATATGTTACTTTTTTGTGTCTCTTATGTGACTTTTTTGTTTTGTTTCTCAACACACAGCCCTAATAAGCCTTATAATAAGTGTGTTGATAATGCAGCTCAGTGTTCCGGCTTCTCGTGCTGCACATTGCATTCTATGCTTATAATTTTACGTGGCTTTTTTATTTCTATTTGTTCGCGCTGAAACACAGCCCTAATAAGCCTTATAATAAGTGTATTGATAATGCAGCGCGCTGTGTTCCGGCTTCTCGTGCTTCACATCGCATTCTATGCTCATACTTATATATGGCTTTTTTATCTCTATTTGTTGCCGTTGACTCACAGCCCGAATAAGCTTTATAATAAAGTGCATTGATTATGCAATGCGCTGTCTTTCGGCTGTACAGCGGACTTTATGCTTGTACTTACTATGTGACTTTTAGTTTCTATTTGCGCGCTGACACACAGCTCTAATAAGCCTTATAATAAATGTACTGATGATGAACTATTTTTCAGCATATGGTGCTTACGGAGGCAGCTGCACAGTGCGCACAAAACGAAAGCAAAGAACGGCATAAACATTTATGATTACCCGATCATATATACAACCATGAAGTGTGCTGCGCGAGCGAGCATGGTGGTGACGAAAGCATGACGAAAGCGCGCTGGAGCGCGTTTCTGTGTGAGGCTAGTGTGAGTGCAGGCCAGAGCGCGTTTGTCCCCCCTCCCCATTCGGACTCTGGCCCGATTCAGGCAACCGTGCCTAGTGTGAGTACACCCTGAGGCCCCCTCCTTGGTTCAGGGATGGCCGTTCCCTTTTTTACAAAAATGGCTTATTTTACTCCACATTCAAACCAGGGTTCCTCTCTATCAAGGATCTTCACGTAAACTTGTATGTGTGTACGAACAAATAGCACATAAGATGACTGACTACAGGAACCACCTGAGATTCAACCTGGGCTAACAAGATCCTCCAGAAGGCACAAAACCAGCTGCTGAGTGAGACAAATCAACTTTACTATCGATTCCTTGAACGAGAGGAACAGATCCGACAGAGACTTACATTGTGTCTAGATGAGACCACCTTCCGAGTGAGCGATCGACTTCATGGAAAAGGCTCGGTTAGCACAACATGGAAAGTCTAAAGTCTAGAAGAAGTTCGACCTTCTTGCTGCACGCCAGAGACACCAGCGGACATATGATACTCTCAAAGGCTGGAAGAGAGACAAAAGACAGACACACCCTGTGGATTTGGACAAGTGGGTGAAGAACTTGTCTGACAGACAACTCACCCAGGTGGAGAAAGACATCTTGACAAAGGGGCTGAATTTTGCGGTGACACCGAGAAAAATACCACAAGTGGAACGGTTTACAGCCACGGAATCAGAAATTCGCAAGAACAACATCGCGGACATGGAAGCAGAATAACTGCAAATGACAATTTCAACCTGCCTTAGCAACGCAAAGCCACAGCTGTCCAACATCAGCATCCAACATCACTCATGACTCTCAGTAAGGATAATGACATCATCATCCTTCCAGCAAACAAAGGCAGGTGCACTGTTTTATTAATCCAGACAGAGTATCATGAGAAAGTTATTACTCTTCTTAGAGACACTAACACTTACGAGCCTGGTATCAGGAAGCATGCACCAATGCAGCCCGATTCTGGAGGGCAGAAAAAGCTCAACAATTGTAAAGAGGCCAACAGTACGGTTCCATTGCGCACGCACTGTCAACCCTCAACCAATGCATGGCCCCACCAACATCATTAGGAGCACCTGTCCTACTGACCATACAAGGCATCCCTAAAGCAGCACTCGCCGTCA
>JAJAGP010006106.1:0-25021 GCA_025084515.1 Ancistrus triradiatus | reverse complement strand
TATATATATATATATATATATATATATATATATATATATATATATATATATTTATTAAATTTAATAAATTTAAATAAAATTAATAAATTAAAATTAATATATTTTATAATATAAAACATATTTATTAATTTTAGGCATTTTCAGAAAATGAATTGTGAAAGCTTTCACAAATCTGAAAATGCCTAAAAGTAATAAATATTATATAAATAAATGCTTTTTATACTAAATTTTATGTGAAAGCTTTCATAAATCTGATTAAATATAAAAAAATAAATAACTTCATAATAAATATTTATTAGACAAAATTATATATGTGAAATCAGATTATGCCTAAAAGTAATAAATAATATCATTACAACAATTTATTAGACAAAGTTACATCTGTGAAAGCTTTCACAAATCAGAAAAGCAAACTTTACTGCGGTTGGCCTTTTGGCTTCCCACTCTTTTTTATAGTTGCAAAGTCTTTTTTATTTACAGGTTCACTGCTCATTCTGACAGCATAAGGCTCCGCTCACAGCGCACACACCGGTCTGTCACTAACGTAGCTACTACACCCGGGAGTTTGCATTAGTTTTGGCGCGTTATTGGCCAATGAGGCTGTGACTGGATTACGGGACTGGAGCTGTCCCGGCCGGGACAAATCAAAATTGCCCATAAATCGGGATGATCCCGGACAATACGAGACGGTTGGCAACCCTAGGCCTCGCCTGTGTGGAGTTTACATGTTCTCCTCGTGTCCGTGTGGGTTTACTCCCAGTACTCCAGTTTCCTCTCACAGTCCAAAAACATGCACTAGGTTACTTGATTACACTAAATTGGTCCGATCTGAGTATATATCACTAGTTTTGATATAACCTTGTGTCTGTCGTTGAACAGCCATTGAAGCTGAAGGCAACATTTAATGAACTAAACAAACATACAAATGATCATACAGTGGTACCTTGGTTCTCGTCATTCATTTGGTCCAGAACGCTTGTTGAGAACCGAGAAAATTTTTCCCATAAGGAATAATGTAAATTGAATGAATTCGTTCCAGATCCCCAGAAAATCCACACTGTATAAGGCATTATATGCATCAATGGAGATGTATTGTACAGGTGCTCCCTGATTTACAATGGGGATATGTTCCAAGAAATCCATCATAAGTTAATTGTATCATGCATGAACTGAGGAGTTTAACGAGTGTTTGTGCATCATAGAGATGAGGCTGAAGTTGGCTTCTTATTCGCATTTTCCGGTCCAACTTAAATGAATGCAGTCACATTATGGTGCCTGTAGATGGAGATTCAGCCTCAGGATGAGTTATGAAAAGTCAGGTAATGTTTGAAACACTTGGATTAACATACAGTTGATCAGAATCATTGATACAACACGATACAACAGTCTTTTGGTTAACTAACTTCAGCCTGTGGTCCGGAGCATTCAGCTCCTGTTTTGCTTTTGGTTTCCTTTCGGTTGGCTGATAAACTAACCTTTTCAGGACCCATGGAGATTAATTATCGCTAATAATACAGTACTGTAGACGTAAAAATAAAGAACAACATGACAAACACAGTGCAGATCTTCTCCGAGTGAGAGCTATTGTGAATCTGAATCACGGTGTACCGAATTGTCAATAATGAATCGTGAATCTAGTAGTGCGGCTTAAGTGTAAGCAAGAGCGCCGAGTACCGAGCAACTGCCGAGAACGGAGACAAATTTTTGTAGTCAAAATGCATCGAGAACCAAATACGATGAGTTCCCACGTGGTCGAGAACCGAGGTACCACTATGCCGTACTGAACAGCCAATATGCAGCAATGCGACAGAATTCATGAGACTTTTACGTCATTCCAACTCGACATTTGCCATAAATGCGTGCTGAGAAGGGAAAATGGATGACAGCAGTGGGTTGTCAGTGGCAGGGTAGCCAATTTTGTGCAAAACAAAATTAGAAGGCACATATCGCAAACTGCTCCTTGTTTGAGGAAATGTCTAGAGAAAGGGCAGAATGCAGCCATAGGAGGACATCACTGCAGTGTCAAAGGAAAATAAAAAGATTAAAAGATAATATATAAATAAAAAGAAGTTAAAAAAAAACAACACAAGGTCACAAACCAAAGAAATGGCAGTGGCCAAATAACGTGTCCTTTTTAACACGACCATTAAAGATGCAGCTGGTACTCTCGACTCCATTTTGATGTTGGCCTCTGGATGAGTGGGTCACATCAAGCATGGCTTTTTTGTGTGTCAGTTTAGGAGCGTGAACTGTTGGATATAGGTCAAAATAAAAAAGATAGTGTGAACAGCCTAAAAATATCTGCAATTTCACTATCATTTATTTGGAGAGAAACTGAAACACAAGTGGAAAAAAGTCTGATTTGGCAACCTCACTGCGCTGCATTCTGCTGATTAGGTGTGTATCAGTGACAGTTGGTGCTTTTTAAAATAGGGGAGGAACATATGATCACTTGATTTCACTGACTCACTATTGGAGCTGCAGTTGGTTGCATTGCCTAATACTAAACCATTTCGCCTAATAACCTAATAATCTTGTGTTTTATCGTTGCAAATTGTACATGTTGTAAATAAATTCTAAGACGTACTGGCACTGGTTTATTGAAGCTTGAGAAGTCTGTCATGTTCCTGCCTCCAGATTTACTCAGGAGAGGTCGATCAATCATCATAAGAGAAACCATGCTTCAGGTCGGGGTAAACAAAACAAAAAAAAGAGCACTGCCAATAAATGCAGAGGTGCCTTTTTCACTGTGCAAATTGCACCTGTACACATTCCATTCACTGCCAGTGAAGAATGTGTCTTTGGGTGTGGCTCCAAATGATGCTTTGGGAATTTATACACTGATCAATTGATTACCTTCGATGGATTGGTGCCCTGCCTAGGGTTCCTGTCTTGATCCACCACCCAAATAGTACCTGATCTGTGGGGATCTTGAAGATTAGAGAACAGAGTAAAGGGGACTAAAAGTATGTCGAGGTAATTCAGCACCTAGTACTATAAGTACTATAACCATAAATGTTTCATAGTCTCCTCCTACCAATTCTCAGCATTAACATGGTTTTGGTGGACAACTAGAAAACCAGTAAGAGAACTACATAGGAAATGAGTACCAGTCTAGCAAGAAAGCAACAATTCAACATAAATCTGAAAGCCCTTTGGTAACTAAAAAGTGCAAAACAGAAGGAGACCCAATCCAGATTTTTCTTGTGAACTGTATCTTTAATAAGGCCTTCGTGTCTGATGCAACCTTCATAACCGTTACGGGTTTCCATTTCATATCACGTCCAAATGTTTACAGGAAATCTCGCCTCATAAACTACAAACTGCTAGCCATGGTGCACTGACATCAGCACTGGTGTGTTTGCATAGAAAAGGTTTATATATACCATCCATTACAGAAGTATTGCCATGTCAGCTCTCTTCTTTCATAGGAATAGTATGATATGTTAGACATACTTGTGCACCAAGGGGTACGAATATATATATATATATATATATATATATATGGCATAATGGCGTATAACATCACAGTAAATGCTTTCTTCTGGTCTTTCTAGTTCCGTTACACTTCTTCGTTGGGTTTGAGTGCCCCCAGCAGGCCATTGGCAGTAGTGAACAGATTGATAGGAGAAGAACCGTCAGTGATCAGAGTAGATTTAAGACCCAGAGCTTGAAGCAACTTAACCTGAAAAAGAGTATGAAGAGGGAAATGGTCAGTTTCCAGTAAGAAGCTTTGTTAACTGTGCAACAGTCTAACTACAACACTGCGCAGAAGTCCACCAATAGGCCACCATTAGACACCATTGCATTTGCAATTGACCGAAACATTTCAGACTTGGATTCATCACTCCATAAAACTCTTCCACTCACTGAACTTCATTCCAATCTTTGTGAGCTTTAGCGGCTACCCTTCCAAAAAGTCCATTCCTGTTCAATCTACCACCATGTTTCACAGATGGGATAAGGTTCTTATGCTGGAATGCAATGTTAACGTTGCTTTTCTTTTAAACCAAAAAGTTCTATTTTGGTCTCATCCGTCCATAAAGCATTCTTCCAGTAGCCTTCTGGCTTGTCCACGCGATCTTTAGCAAACTGCAGATGAGCAGCAATGTTCTTTTTGGAGAGCAGTGGCTTTCTCTTTGCTACCCTGCCATGCACACTATTGTTGTTCAGTGTTCTTCTGATGGTGGACTCATGAAAATTAGCCAATGTGAGAGAGACCTTCAGTTGCTTAGAAGTTACCCTGGGGTCCTTTGTGACCTCGCCAACTATTACACGCCTTGCTCTTGGAGTGATTTTTGTTGGTCGACCACTCCTGGGGATGGTAACAATGGTTTTGGATTTCCTTCATTTGTACACAATCTGTCTGACTGTGGATTGGTGGAATCCAAACTCTTTAGAGATGGTTTTCTAGGTCCTCAGAAATCTCCTTTGTTCGTGCCATGATACACTTCCACAAACGTGTTGGGAAGAGCAGACTTTGATAGATCCCTGTTCTTTAAATAAAACAGGGTGTCCCCTCACACCTGATTGTCATCCCATTGATGGAAAACACCTGACTAATTTAACCTTCAAATTAACTGCTAATGCTAGAGGGTCACACTTTTGCCACTCACTAATATGTAATATTGGATCATTTTCCTCAATAAATAAATTACCAAGTATAATATTTGTGTCTCATTTGTTTAACTGGGTTCTCTTTATCTACTTTTCGGACTTGTGTGAAAATCTGATGGTGTTTTAGGTCATACTTATGCAGAAATATAGAAAATTCTAAAGGGTTCACAAACTTTCAATTTCAGTTTTTTAATACTGAATACAAATCTCCTTTATTTTGTTGTTATATCCTAATAAAGAGACAGAGAAATAATCTGTATGGTTATTACACCATTGCTTAAACAACGGTATCCAATCTAATGATGGCCTAAGGCTTTCGTACAGTACTGTTCGTTAGAAAGTTGTCCCCTGTAAAAGGGTTATGTTCTGATAAATCAAATTTATATCCAAACAAATACACAAAACACTTTGTCCCTTGTACAGGTACTACAGTCTTGGTCCTCCCATCCTCCTTGGGTGGCTTAGATGATAAATGTAAGACTGAAACCAATTGATCTAGTCAAATAAGTCTGTAGTAATAGTTAACAAAATTGAATCCAAGTAAATCTTAACAGATAAATAAAATATTGAATAAAGTCATGTAAAAAATATGCTGCATATATCAAAGAGGAGGCTACATTAACCCTACATACATGGCATTACAATACTCTCCAGTACTAGACAGTGCGTGACACAGGGAGTCATGTGCCAGGAACGATGAGCGCTGGGAAACGTAGTGAGGAAAAGTCGTGGTCACAGTCGTGCATGTAGCCTTAATGTAGCCTACTCTATGATATATACAGCACATTTTTTATTTAGATTTACTTAGATTCTATTTTTTTAAACTATTACTACAGACGTATTTGACTAGATAAATTAGTTTCATTCTTACATTTATCATCTAAGCCACCCAAGGAGGACGGGTCCCCTTTTTGAGTCTTGGTCCTCCCAAAGTTTCTTCCTTATAACATTTAGGGAGTTTTTCCTTGCCACTGTCAGCCTAGGCTTGCTCAATTTGGGATTGGTCCTAGATATTAGAAGATAATCTAAAATTGTAAAGCTGCTTTGAGATGATGCTCCATTGTAAAATGCGCTATAGAAATAAAATCTGACTTGACTTGACAGTATATATTAAACTCCTTGTCAGTCGGAGACTACCTGTATGTCTTCAGACTGACCAACAGCCACTTGTGTCAGTTTGCATTACTCCTGGTTACTCCTAATCCATTATGATGACACAAGCTGTGTTTGTGAGCAGTAATTAAGGACAACTTACCTGTAGTTTCTGGTCAGCTCTGGCCATTGCGGTCGAGGTGGTTTCTTGGTGCCGACAGACTCCATCAGTTGCTTAATGCGCTGGCTCTCGATCTGCATCACCTTCTGCTTCTTTTCCACTTCTAGCTGATCCATTTTCTGCTTGTACTGAAGCTCCTGCTCGCGTGCTTTCAACAGACGCACCAGCTCAGCTTCCTGCATGACAACAAGAGTTAAATAGAGCCATATTATAATTGATGAAGAATTTCAATGTGTACACACATGAATAACATGTACAGAGTAGAAAGCTTCATTTTTACCTAGCTTATGGGAAAAATGTTTAGTTTACCCACACCCCCATGTTTGATTGACATGTCCCTATTGACACCCATGTACTTCTGAAGCAACATAATATGCATTTTATGGTGGTCTATAGGGGTGTAACAATACCCTCTGCTCACGATTCGATTCACAATACTGAGTTTACAATTCAATTTACTCACGATTATTGATTTTACATTTGACAAAAAGTCAGTTCCTTTTTTTATTTCTGTAGTGTAAACAATGAATGCATATTTTCTTGCAAGGTAAAAGAAACACGTGGCGCCGAGACCTGGAGGCCGACACCAAGAGAATGGGATACACCTGGAGACAGTTGGAGCAGAAAGCCCAAGATCGAGACGTTTGGAGATCACTTTTCGGCGGCCTATGCCCCAGGAGGGGTAATAGGCGCAAGTAAGCAAGTGAGGAAAAACAAACGGAAAGTAATGGCATGTAGTGCCAGACATACCGCTTCAATTCTCTGGGCCTCAACCTTGAGCTTGGCTTCCTCCACAGCTGCCTCACCCTGAATACGTGCTGCCTCAGCCCTGGACTGAGCCTCTGCCTTTGCTGCTCCTGTACTCTCCACTGCAGCACTGCACAAACACACAATATGCAATTATGTGACAGGATGCACAGGTAGTCAAAACTCTACCCACAACATTAGGTCTGCTCACGCTGATGCTGCATGTGTTTAATACAACTTCCTGTAACAGAGGCTGCAATGTTACATGTGTCATTACAACTGTGGGACTGTGGTAGCCTAGCGGGTAAGGTACTGGACGATGGACCCAAAGGTCCAGGGTTCAAATCCCACCTCTGCCAAGCTGCCACTGTTGGGTCCTTGAGCAAGGCCCTTAACCCACAATTGCTTGGATTGTAAGACTGTACCAATTGTAAGTCGCTCTGGATAAGGGCATCTGCTAAATGCTGTAAATGTAAATTACAACTGCTGTACTACAACAGCTAATACATTTGGCATGGTAATATATGGAATAAGTAGGTTAATTACATTAATAATAAGGACATTTGCCTTATGGGGATACGGATATACAGGTATGCTGCGCCATTTAACAAAGGTAGTGGGAGGACAAACAAAGGAGTACTTCGTGCAACAGTGCAAGCAAGCACACGAGCGGCAAGGTAGTTAAACAGACACACCCACAAAAGGCACACTTCTGAGGGTGTTGCCAGCTCTCACATATAAAATAACCGCCCCCCCCCCCAAAAGCGAGTTGGTTCTACAACCCCAAATCAGAAAAAGGTGGGACGATATGGAAAATGCAATTATAAAAATATATGCAGTGTTCCTTACATTTCTTTTGACTTTTATTTCATTGCAGACAGTATGAACCCTATATATATATATATATATATATAATATATATTATATATAATAATATTATCAAATTTGTTTTATAAAATATATATATATATATAATATAATATATATATATATTTTTTTTTTTTTTTTTCTGATAAATTTCATTTCATTTGTTAATAAACATCCATTCCTGCATTTCAGGCCTGCAACACATTCCAACAAAAAGTTGGGATGGGGGCAGTTTAGGGCTAGTAATGAGGTAATGAAAAACTAAATAATGATTGTTTGATGATGAATTGACTGAAGTAAATAATGAATTCAAACAGGTGACGTCAACAGGTGATTATAATCATGATTTGGTACAAAAGCAAAGAGTTTTTGAGGAGTAAAGATGGGCAGATGAACTCCAGTTTATCAACAAATGTATAAGAAAATTATTGCCATGTTTAAAAACAATGTTCCTCAAAGGAAGACTGGAAGGGATTTGCATATTTCTCCCTCTACAGTGCATAATATTATTAAAAGATCTGGAGGAGGAATCTGGAGGAATTTCAGAGTGTAAAGGGTGAGGGCACAAGCCTAAACTGAAGAGGCGTGATCTCTGATCCCTCAGAAAGCACTGTATCAAGAACTGTCATTCATCAATATCTGATAGAACCACATGGGCAAGGGATTGCTTCATCAAACCTTTATGAAGCACTACAATATGGAGTTACCTTCACAAATGCCACTTAAAATGTTACTGTGCAAATAAGAAGTCTTATGTTAACCATATCCAGAAGCGGCGTTGACCACAGAAAAAAGGCCAAAAAAAGGTAACCCACGACTACCAATATTGCAAGTGGCTTTACAGAACAATATGCCCAAAGTTGCTTATAATGAGCAGACTTGACAACTGTGACGTCTGCTCTTAAACTCCCGCCTCTGCTCGTGGATCTGCAATGTTGACTGGCTGTTCACATGCAATGTCTGGAGTTGAAATACAGATTGTTATTTCCTATTATATATCATTTGTTCTTACTGTTAAGACCTCGGTCATCAAAGCAAACGTTTGTTAAACAATAGCTCTCACCTGAAAATGCGCACGGACATAATGCGACGCGTAAATAAAACGCAAAACTAAAACCAAGCCAACCCCCTCCTGTATTTTCCCTGACAAAACTGTGTAGTGAGAGCATAGCTTTTACCTGAGTGCCTCCAGCTCCAGCAGCTCTTTCCTGGCCCTCTCAGCCTCTGCCTGGTCTGTGATCTTCTGCCTCTCCAGCTTGCCCCGTGCCTCCTGTTCCAGACGCTCTGCCTCATGGCTAAAAAGACAGAGACAGGAGTGAGTGTAGAAAAGATCCAGGCATGCCAGAACACTCCGATTAAAAAGTTATGATTAAATCCTCCTGTCAGAATTCATTTCTATGTGTAGCTGGTCCCAAAAAGTGTTGTAATATGCCATGACATTTGATTTGTAGGACCAGAATTTGACAAACAGGAACGTATGGTGCCTTGTATTAGCGGTGCAGTCTGCTGGTGGTGTAATGGTGTGAGGGATATGTTCTTGACACACTTTGGATCCCTTAATACCAACTGAGCATCGTTTAAACGCTACAGTCTACCTGAGTATTGCTACTGACCATGTTCATCCCGGTTGATCACAGTGTATCATCTTCTAATGGTTACTTCTAGCAGGATAACGTGCCATGTCATAAGGCTCAATCATCTCTAAATGGTTTCTTGAACATGACAAGGAGTTGACTGTACTCAAAAGGCCTCCACAGTCACCAGATCTCAAGCCAACAGATCACCTTTGGGATGTGGTGGAACGGAAGATTTGCATCATGGATGTGCAGCCAACAAATCTGCAGCAAATGCGTGATGCCATCATGACAACACGGACCAAAAATCTCAGAGAAATGTTTCCAGCATCTTGTTCAATCTATGCCATGATGAATTAAGGCAGTTCTGAAGGCAAAAGGGGGTCCAACCCGGTACTAGCAAAGTGCAAACTAAGTTTTTTATTAGGCGAGTGTGTGTTCCAATTGTGACAGGGTTTGGTACACCCACCAGCTTCAACCTGAATGAAGCATTAAACAGCAGGTTATCAATATAAATATTTAAATCTAAACATATTAGAGACATTACAGAAATCTGATTGGTGAGGTTTGGGTGAAAGTGAAAGCCGTTCTGACCGAGCTGCAGCCTCCTGAGAGTTGGTGGTGATCTCAATGGCGAGCTGGACGCTCTTCTGCAGGGCATCGCGAGTGCGCTGGTCCACTGGCTCCACTGACTGGATGTCCACACTGCTGATGACCAGGCCATTCTGATTGAAGCGCAGGTTCGTGCGCACTGCCATCTTGTCATCAAAGCCGAACACGGATGAGCAGATGATCCTGTTTGAGTTCTAGAAGAAGGTATGAACAAATGTAAGACACATGAGTGTATGTGTACAGGGCGCATGAGTAGAAATGCACTGATTGGCCAGTGAATGGATTCGGCTGCTTTCCAGGTGATCGGCTGATCAGTGTAATATAACCGATTCTGTTCCGGTCACATTTAGCCTACACTTGTGACACACACAGCAGTGCCTAATACAGCCACACACAGACAGACCAGTGCTTTGACTAATGTTAATTCAGAATTCAGTTCATGTGTGTAAGGAGCTTTAAGCTTTAAACAGTTAATGCCCAGTGTTTGTTTCCCAGTCTCAACGTTTAGTGCGGCTCGATGGTTTATTTTTGGGCTCTTGTGCGTCAGTGATTGGTTTTGTGTCTTTAAATTAGTTAATAAAAGCTCACAGTGTGTGTTTTTAATTGTGTTGTGCCATTTATGCCTGGTGTTCATCTTAAAAGTGTCTTTTTTGTGGATTACATTAGAGTTTTATGACCGTCTTGGTGTATATGCGACCTAAATGGGGTGAGTTACAATTCAGTGTCTTTGCTTGTACTTATACCCTTGCACTAACTGGTAAAAGCCTCTTACCAAGGCTGGTAAAGTACAAGTTGAGCAAGTTTGCAGTGATTGATAGTTACAAGTACAAGCCACATACAATGGGGCAAAAAAAGTATTTAGTCAGCCACTGATTGTGCAAGTTCTCCTACTTAGAAAAATGAGAGAGGTCTGTCACTTTCATCATAGGTACACTTCAACTACGAGAGACAAAATGAGAAAAAAAATTCAGGAAATCACATTGTAGGATTTTTAAAGAATTTAATTGTAAATGATGGTGGAAAATAAGTATTTGGTCAATAAATTTGGTTCAACTCAATACTTTGTAACATAACCTTTGTTGACAGAGGTCAGAACGTTTCCTGTAAGTTTTCGCCAGGTTTGCACACACTGTAGCTGGTATTTTGGCCCATTCCTCCATGCAGATCTCCTCTAGAGCAGTGATGTTTTGGGGCAACACGGACTTTCAACTCCCTCCACACATTTTCTATATGGTTGGGGTCTGGAGACTGGCTAGGCCACTCCAGGACATTGAAATGCTTTTTACGGAGCCACTCCTTCATTGCCCGAGTGGTGTGTTTGGGATCATTGTCATGCTGGAAGACCCAGCCATGTTCCATCTTCGATGCTCTCACTGATGGAAGGAGATTTTTAAAATCTCACGATACATGGCGCCGTTCATTCTTCCCTTAACACGGGATCAGTCGTCCTGTCCCCTCTGCAGAAAAACAGCCCAAAGCATGATGTTTCCACCCCCATGCTTCACAGTAGGTTATGTTGTTCTTGGGGTGCAACTCCGCATTCTTCTTCTTCCAATTGAGTTTTGACCAAAGAGTTCTATTTTGGTTTCATCTGACCACTATGATATTCTCTCCCAATCTTCTTCTGGATCATCCATATGCTCTCTGGCAAACTTCAGACGGGCCTGGACATGTACTGGCTTAAGCAGGGGGGCACTGATTATTATTTTTTTTTAATCAATTATGGACTCTCATAGTTGAAGTGTACCTATTGATGAAAATTACAGACCTCTCATCTTTAAGCAGGAGAACTTGCACAATCAGTGGCTGACCTTAAATACTTTTTTGCCCACTGTAGAGCCAGGTACAAGCCGAAATGTATAATTCTTAGAAAGAAAGAAAATCAGAATCAGCCAGTCTTGGATTATTTAAAAAAAAAAAAAAAAAAAAAAAAAAAAAAAATTTGGAAATCAGAATTATATTTTGGTTCTACAGTGTGTGTTTGTTAATGTGTGCTTGTAACTGAAGAAACTCGGTGTTGTGTATTTCCTGGAGGGAGTGACATGTCTAACACTTTGGGCTCTGATGGTGTGTAGATGGTAGCGTTCCACTCGTGTTTTCATCGGTATCTCTGACACATTTACGCATCTTCCACTACTTGTTTTTGTTTTCTTCTTGTCACAATTTTAACAGCAATTACAATGACATTGCTAAGCACTACGAGGAACTACTTGGCATTTATAATCAGGGCATAAACTCTAGAACCTCTAGTTCAGACACAATGATTCACCTTATGGAAGTCGTCAAACTGCACCGAAGCCACAGCTCCTCTGATCCTGGAGGCGATGGCCTTACAGGCATCTCCCACAAAGTCAGGTACAGAGAAGAGAGCTGCCGCCTGAGTAGGGTCTGACTGGTTCTTTATGTCAAAGTGCCTTTAAGTAGGGAGGCAATGAGTGAGGGACACAAAGATAACACACACATATGAGACTATGCAACAAAACGAGGGTCACGAGTGTGACAGTGTGTGGTGATAAAACAGAATGAACAACAGACTGTTGCTCATTTATGATCATCATCTCCATATCTGTCAAAATGTGAGCTTAGTGGGTACAGCCAGCTGCTTAAAAAGAAGAATCAGAGGGCCTGGGTTCAGGATTGCAAAAAAATTCGAGTGGTGCGTGTCCTTCCAATGCCAGTCCCAAGCCCAGATTTATGGGGAGGGTTGATTCAGGATGGGCATCTAGAGTAAAAACTGTGTCAAATGTATGTGGTGACCTGCTGTGGTGATTGCTACGAGAAGCAGCCAAAATAAGATCATCATTACCAACACACAAGGTACCACGTTACCACCAACACATAAGGTAAGCATGTACACTAGAGGGCAGTGTTGCACGCACCAAAGCAGAACATTGTGAAAATCAAAAACGCACGTCTATTGATGGCAGTAGGGAGCAGGCTTTGGCTCGTCAGGTCAGTTGGGGTGCCAAAAAACGTTTCCTCATAGATTTGCATTCAAAATCAGCACGGTTTGACTAGATAATCCTTTTTCATGCAGCATTAGTTAATTTATCAGTAATTCAGTTCCCAGTTGTTATTAGTTGCAAGGTGGCAACAGAGTAGATTATATATTCTTAGTCACAATGCCTTCAGCCAGTTTGTGCTTCCAGTGTAGTGACTCACAAGACAGCTGCAATTTGGGTCACTGGCTCAATATGGTTCATTGTGCCTACTAGTAGGGGTGTGCGATATCTATAGTCTACGATGATATCTTAATTGTTGTTTCAGCGATGTGCAAACTGACAGTCAAAAAACACTCCAAAACAAACACATTGGCAGATTGACTAAATCTACCAACTGTGGAAAACTACTATAGTCCTTCAGTGTTGTGCGTGAACGAGTTCAAAAGAACGCGTTCATTGAACACGCTCATTTTTTCGTGAACGTTGAACTGAACGCAACACATTTTTTAATAAAGAACGTGAACGTGAATTAGTTCACATTATGTGTCATGAACGGCAGACATCACTGTAAATGAACGTTGGAATTTGTTTTCCATTGAAAAACTGAGTGACATCTCTGTTTTTTCTCTTTTGAAATGCAACGAGAGGCAGAAGTAAGATTAGCGAAAGAAGAAGGGTGCAAAGGAAAGGGAAATGAGGCGCGGAGAAAGTAGAGTGGGAAGATGCCAAGGGTGGAAAAAAGGCATGAAAGAGAATAGGGTGAAGAGGAAGGGGGGAGAAGAGGACGAGGGGAGAAAGGGAAGAGGCGGTATAAAACAAGAGCTGGTGCCGCTTAAATCCCTGTATCACCCAGACAGAAATGGTTTTGACATTGTGTGCGCAATGCTTTGCGGGCAACGTAGTGTCCGGCTGAGATAGTTAACATACTGGCTAGTTAATGACATTACCGGCTTCCGCACGACGTTTACCCTAGTGATGAATTGCAGAAGAGCGGGGTAGCCATAGCAACGCCGCGTACACAATTGCAGTGTCATGAGCAACTGTCTACAATGAGCAGTTTCAAAGAACGTATAGTGATTTCTAGCTTGTAGTGTAAAAAAGGTAAAATAAATGTTATTTGAATATCTCACGAAAAAAGTAAAATGAACTGAACTTTGAACTAGTTCAGAATTAAAATTGTGAACTTTGAACGTGAACTGTTCACTTTGAGCATGTATGAACTGAACTTGAACTAGTTCAGAAAAGCTGTGAACTGGCACAACACTGTAGTCCTTCATAATTGCGATCATTTCATTTAATTGCAATTAGACGATCATGTAATAATTGTGACAACCCGACGTGGAATTTAGCAGACACTCCATAAATACGCAAGTTCCTTGAACTGCTACAATTAGCATTTGTGTCAGTAGTGAGCACACCTGTTCAACCAGTCAGCAAACACAGTGCTGACAGGACTCAAATCCATGTAGGCTCCCACTGTAGTATCATTACTCTTATGTTCTGTATTTACATTTGGATATTCAGCCATAGTGCTTGTACAGTCAGGCCCACACTATTACCAGTTGTAGGAGAGCTGGAGTTGCAGACGGGCATGGTCAGCTGTTTCTATGGTAATGATGTCGGTACAGAAGTCAGGACCGAGTAGCAGGCAGATAGCTTTAATGATGTTAGCTCTCTTGGGCTTGTCTCCAGACAGGGACAGAATTGTGAACTGCTCATCTGGACCCAGCATCACCAAGTCTGGCCCGAACACCACCCTGAGATAGAAGAAAGTGATTACAAAGAGATTAAAAGGCTTCATACTGCAGTCACTACAGGTACAGTCTACCCATGTAGTCAGTGGTGGATCCACAGTGAAGGCTACAACTTTGAGTTGAAGGCTCTCAGCGGCCCTGATAACAGGCCATAGTCTTGACTGCTGAGGAACTGATATATTCTACATACTGAATTTCTTTAATCAGAACATGGAGGGATGCAGTGATTATGGTCACTTTTGTTGAGTTTGCATGTTCTCCCTGTGTCTGAATGGGTTTCCTCCCACATTCCAAAGACATAAGTTAGGTCAACTGGCATCTCAACATTGTCCCATGTGCATGTTTCTGCAATGGACTGATTCCCTACCCAGGGGTAATTCCTGCCTTGTGCTGCCGGTCAGGCCCCAGCCTCCCACAACACCCCCACAGTACTCACAACTCACTCACAGTGAGAAATAGAGTGAGTGAGCGAGTGAGTATTCCAAACACATTCAACCAAAAGCAGCTTCAGGCACCTTGTACACTAGTGAACAAGGAAATGGTTCGACTGGTTAAGTGTTGTTACCTGGCTTTCTTCTCTCTGTAGTCATAAACCTGAACTGCAGCGTTGTGGGGGACGCGGTAAGACACCACTCTGGTTTTGTCCCTGGGGGCCTGTTCTTGGTCACCATCACGGTCAGAGCGGCCGGACAGTGGGTCGCGCATGTTGGCGAGTAGCTTCTCCACATTGGGAGGAAGCTCCTTTTCCCATAACTCCTCATCGTGGGTCAGCATGTAGGTGCGACCAATTACGGCTCGCACCTGCACCGAGCACCGATGGATAGAAGAGAAAAAAGACTGGTTTATGCTGCCTGCTGTGTTTCTAAATGCCAACATTAACAACTGATATGGACTAGACTTTAGTTATCATATTAGAAGTGGCAGAACGCTAGATGGATTCTACTAATATACTTCGTAGCTGCTAATATATTGTGTTAGCCACCTTGCAGGTACTGGGTTGGCCCTCCTTTTGCCTTCAGAACTGCCTTAATTCTTCATGGCATAGCTTCAATAAGGTGCTGGAAACATTCCTCAGAGATCTTGGTCCAAATTGGCATGACAGCATCACGCGATTCTTGTTCCACCACATCCCAAAGGTGCTCTATTGGATTGAGATCTAGTGACTGTGGAGGCCATTTGAGTACAGTGAACTCACTGTCATGTTCAAGAAACCAGTTTGAGATGATTTGAGCTTTGTGACATGGTGGGTTACCCTGCTGGAAGTAGCCTTCAGAAGATGACACACAGGAATGGACATGGTCAGCAACAATATTCAGGTAGACTGTGGTGTTCAAACAATGCTCAGTTGGTATTAAGGGGATCAAAGTGTGCCAAGAAAACATCCCCACACAGTTACACCACCACCACCAGCTTGAACCATTGATATATGGCAGGATGGATCCATGCTTTCATGTTGGTTACGCCAAATTCTGACCCTACCATCCGAAAGTCGATCAGCTTGAGTGCCATGGCTCTCTACGGGAATCCAGATTTCTGTTGCACCATGCTGATTGGAGAGTCAGAATTTGCTGTAAGCAGCATGAATTGATGAACCCACACCTGGGTCCTTTGATAGCTGTGGATGGCCGATTGGACAGTAAGTGTTACCTAAGGATTGTGGCCGAACTTCATGGCAGCAAGACACTTTCAGCAGGACAATGCACCATGCCACAAGGGTCATATGGTCATGGACTGTCTCCAGGAATATGACGGTTTTCCTTACTTAATTGGCCTTCACATGCCCAGAGCTTAATCCTATAGAGCATCTCTGGGACAAGGTAGAACTGTGAGAATCTATCCTGTACACGTGGGTCAATAATCCTGCAGAACCATTTCAACACCTAATGGCATCTACGATGTAGTTCTGAATTCCAAAGACCCTACAAAACCCATTTTTATAAGGAAACAATCCATTTAAGGCACACTACCAATTCCTATAACTCTCAGTGGAGAGTCCAGTCTCTCCCGCCTCATTTAACCAGTCAAGTAATGGATTTGATGTTAGAAGAGAGAAAATTATCTCCCTGTGAATGAAGTTTGACATTAGAAGATCTCTTGAAACTGCATGAAGCCTCTGACCTTGCCGGTCTTGATGTCCCGCACGTATATCCCCTCGTTCTCGTCTAGAGGAATGGCCTCGCGCCGCAGCATGACCTCCACAGTGGCGGGTGGCACATATTCGATGGGCCCACGCAGCATCCAGCGATCTCCTGGACGCCTCTGTACCTTAGTCTTTTTACTGCTCCCTTCCTCATCCGCTTCTTCTTGCTGGACGAGAGACAGGGGAAGAGACGGGGTGAGACAAAGGAGGGAAGGGGAGCAAACGCAATGGTCGGAGATGGGAGGAGATGGACATGGGATCACGTGAACCATGCACTGAGTGCGTGTGTGAATGTGTAAGCGTGCATGTTGTGACATGAAGGTATAAAATAAGAAGGCAAGGTAAAAGCAAATCCAGAGGAATGAGGAGAATAAAATGATTGAATAGTTAATAAAAGGGGAGAAGAGACAAAGAGATACGAGTTAATTCAAACTCCTTGATCACTATCAGTGTCATGTTAGTGGCTCATGTTGTGACAGAAACTGCCAACCAGACCAACTTTCAGTCTGTCTGTAACATTTATGAAGGCGCTTGAATGGCACAGTGGCAATCTGCCAGCTCACCACCGTGGTGACCCGGGTTTGAGCCTTCTTGGTGCTTTCCAGCTGGGCAGAGTATTGCACTGAAGACAGCATCACCCAGCAGTGCAACAGAGACTCTACTGAGCACCGAGATATGGACTGGCAACCCATACCAGGCTACGCTCTGGATTCTCCCACACCCACCGGAATCCAGAGCAGGACATATTGGGGGTAATTAAGGAAGGAGTTAAAAAAATAAAATGGATTATTTATATATACAGTGGAACCTCGGTTCTCGACCAACTCGGAACTCGTCGAATTTGGTTCTCAATGCATTTTGACTAGAAAGATTTGTATCGGGTTCTCGACGTTGGCTTGGTACTCGGCGCACTTGATTAAACCTGAAGGAGTCGAGTCGTGTGACTCGTTGCAGCAGAAAAAGGATTCATGATTCAGTGATTCAGGTTCACAGTCGTCCTTGCTCAGTGTGTTGCTCAGCCCTTACTCAGCTGTGTTTATCGTGTTCTTCTTTATTTTTCACATCTACGATATTGTATTCGTAGTGCAAATAAGACTCCATGGGTCCTAAAAAAATTAGGGATTTACAACCAAACGAAAGGAACTGAAAGGAAACTGAAAAGAAAACAGGATTCAGTTAGCTTAGCAGCTATGCTAGTGCCCCAAGTGCATCAACAGAGTAAGTGTTGTGCTTACTTTATCAAATAAGCTTAAAAATAAGCTTTGTGTTAATGATTTTGGCCAACTGTAGGTTAATGCAAGTCTTTTAAACATTACCTTACTTATTACTTATCATAGGCTCCGCTATAATAACTATAGACGGCTCTACCAAACACTCATTAAACTTATTGGTTCATGATACATTTAACTTGTGATAGATTTGTCAGAATGCATCCCCATCGTAAATCAGGGAGCACCTGAACAATACAGCTCCATTAATGCATATAATGCCTTATACAGTGTGGATTTTCTGGGGATCTGGAACGGATTTATTCAATTTACATCAATCCTTACAAGAAAAGTTTGCTCAGTACTCATCGTTTTCGGTTCTAGAAAAATCCTTCTTGTTCCGAGAACCGAGGTAACACTGTACACAATATATAATTAATTAGAGGTGTAACGATACAGTCTGCTCATGATTCAGTTCAATTAATGGAACGGAAAATACAGTATATGCATATGGGAGCATGGCACCCTCTGGTGTTAAAAAATGCAATTGCATTAGATGGCTTATGCGCATCGTCAGATTTTTGCATAACGATGCATCATTACACCCCTATATGATTAATGATATCCTTATTGTGAGCAGGTGCTGGGGTGGTACATCGTTCTAACATGCTAGCCCACCACCACAGGAACCCATCCCAGGCAGTGCCTTCTTGCAAGGCTGGGCAATCGCATGACACGATTGGTTGTTTCTTCGGGAAGTAAGGACGATCGGGGGATCCTAGCGCTGCAACAGTGACCCCTACCCATCCTGCAACCCACTGTCCTCCAGTCTGCAGAAACCTGATCAACGTCTGTTCACTTGTCCAAGGACTTATTATAATAAGAAATAAAAACCCGTCCTGTATACATCTAATTCACGTCTGAGTGACGGAAAACTGGGAACCCTCGAAACACTTGCTGATAGAAAAGAGCATCACAGCCTTGGCATAAAGATAAGAATTACTGTACTGTATGGTACAGTACTGTACAAAATGTTTTCATATAGTGTTTTAATTAATATCTATGCTTAAAATAAAACACTACGTGCAAAGTATCTAAACTACTGTGTCCGATTGACATCCATTTTGTTCAATGTCCAGTAGTCCAGTGTAATGCACAGAGGTTAAATGGTATTGTTAATGGTTACCCATGATTTCTGCTGCATCATCTACCCTTTGTTTTAAGGACGTATAAAGTAAAGAAGGCTTTTCTTAAACCACAGGCGTAGCGGCCATTTGTTTTACACAATTCGTTTTGAACTTCGGCTCTTACAGATAACAGACAGAGTGAATGATGTGTTTCGACAGGGTGTGTGCTGTGTTTAGCAGGGCGTGGGCAGAGCTGGCAGTTGTGCAACCCACAGGTAGGATTCTGGCTGAACGAGTCATGCGTGTGCATAGAAGCATGGGCAGAATTTGCTTTTGACTATACATTGAGAGCTCTTTAAACCAAATCTGACCCCTCCCTCCTATGATGCAGTCTTTCTGCTAAAAGAGCCGGGTTCCAGCTGCAGTACTGGTTTGCTGGATAGGATCCGAGAACCTGTGTGATGAGCGACTTTGGGGAAGCGCCACTTCTTTGCCATGACATGAACTCAAAATAAGTCGTGATCAGACGAGAAGAGTGGGAGCTATTTTTGAAGGCGGTTGTTGGGAAATTAATCATATTAAATTTTCCAACCATGAATCAGTGGTGTCGAGTTCATGGCAGCTGCAACAAACTACACAGGAGCTAAACTTCCTATTAGCAGCAGCTGTGGGACACATGAGGTGTATACACAGTACATGTTGAGGGATTTGGCATTCATGTTTAGTCATTTAGCAGGGGCTTGGATCCAGAGTGACTTATAACTGACACAATATTACAATACAATATATTACAAGCACTCTTGGTTTAAGGGCCTTGCTTGAAAAGGATAAAGGTCCTTACATACACATGAAAAAGCAACACAAAAATGTGAAATATTTATGTGATATTTTTCGCCTCAAAACTATACACACCTGATTATTTTTTCCATAGGAAAATGTCTCATACAAGAATGAACCCCCCCGGTGAACGCCATCATTTAATTCATAAGGTTTAACCAATTACACAAAGTTAAGCGTTTACTGAAATATAATTTATTATTAATGATATTACTGTTATTTTTATAAACAGCGCCCCAAATCTGAACATTTTCTAAGCAAGTAAAATGGCTTTGTGGGTTCATAGGAGGAGAGGGAACAACAGAGGGCAAAGGAATATGAAGATGAAAACTTCCAAGCATGAAAATGCTACCAGTGGAGAGGCAGACTGAAAATGCAGGAGCTGCTTCATGAAGCTCAGAAGCAGTTAATAATGACGAATAAATTGCACAAAACAATCATTTGGTGTGTAACGGCCTTAACAGTGACAACCTGCCAGTGCTGGGGCAAGACCCCATGGACCTACTGGTCCATAGTCCATTACCAAGGTGCTACACCATCACTGTCCCATTACAGTGTGAAGGATAAAGCATGTTCTCAAAGCCAGAAGTAATAACCTAAGGGTTGTCATTTTAAGGCGTTCATTATTACGGCCCCATATCTGATACCATAATGTTTGTTAGTCAAATTATAAACAAGGGTCAGTCCTTCAAATCAGCACTGGTATGGGCTGTGTTCGTTAGCCTTCAGACTCACCGCCTCTGTATCATTGAAAGCCTCCACAGCACGCAGCACCAGTCCTTCCTCCTCGGATAGCACGTACACTTCCTGGATCCCATTCTCCAAATGCTCACCGGGTTGCAGGAAGAATGAACGCTCTCCCTGAGAGCACATATTCCAGATTTAGCGAGGCTTAGAAGTCATGAAGTCATCTGGTATCACTGATGTTACAATAAACGCCATGACTGCTAATGGAGTCCAAAATATCATTACATAAGGTCATTAAATCATTGCTAAAACCTAAGACTTTTGCACAGTACTATATTTAACATGGAGTGCGTCTATATCCACTTAATAATCTGATCACAGTTGGATTTCTGAAGTTATGTGATTATCCATGTGGTCATGAAAAAACAGCATACTCTAATGTCTTAGATTGGATTAAAGCCTAGATGTCAGATTAAGAAAGCCGATAAAGAGGCTGGGATCTGGCAACTTGACCTGGAATTACATGGAAGCACCTGTGAAAAATGGCTACCAAACACTTTTTTGGGAGACATTTGAAATGCAGTATATGGTCTAGGAAATGAAGAAGTTTAATAATCTTCATCTTCTAGATAGTAGGAACATCAGAATGGAGACATTTTTATAAGAAGCTCGCTGATTAAATATAGTTTACATCACACCCATCTGGATTATAGGCTGGTTGCAAAGTAGAAATCTGATTATTGAGTCATGTAAATACACTGCCTGGCCAAAAAAAAAAAAGTCACCAGCCAGATTTAACTAAGCAAATAGTTAAAAACAAGAACCTCCCATCGAATAATTACTGCATTGGTGATTATGTTTCAGCAGGCAACAAGTTGTTTAACCCTAACTGATGCAGTGAGTAGCTTCTCATTTGTAGAACAACCATGTCGAAAGACACATCCTGTGGTCAAATTGTGAAAGAGTGGTTCAGGGAGCATGAGACATCATTTTCACACATGGATTGGCCACCACAGAGTCCAGACCTGAACCCCATTGAGAATCTTTGGGATGTGCTGGAGAAGACTTTGTGCAGTGGTCCAAATCTCCCATCATCAATACAAGATCTTGGAGGAAAATTAATGCAACTCTGGACAGAAATAAATGTTGTGACATTGCAGAAGCTTGTGGAAACGATGCCACAGCGAATGCATGCTGTAATCAAAGCTAATGGCGTTCCAACGATATATTAGTGTGTGACCGTTTTTTTTTCCAGTGTAGATGAGTGAAAAGGTAAAGTCAGCCCTCTCATTGGTTAGGACTTCACATAGCTGCAATGTCTTACAGGTGACAGCTGGAAGAACCCATAAGGTTTTGAACATCATATCATTACAATATAAAGAAGCCAACTTATTTTTGGTAGGGTTGGAATCTCAACCCCCCCCAAAAAAACCCAAACTACTGGAATGGGAGGCCAGCAGATCTTTTCCTCCACTTACAGTTTGATACCTGTAGAAGCCGTGTTCATTTATTTTTTATTTAGAACATAACCAAAAACTACTGCATAAGATTCTATGCCTAGACATGCATGTTTAATCAAGTTCATTTAATCTTTAAAAAAAAAAAAAAAAAAAAAAGTTCTCCACAGTTTGGAAAAAACTGGTTTGAAATTTCGCCGGAGTTAATGCTTGCTCTAACATGCTTGGATGTGGAAATTACCTTCACCACTCTTCTTCTGTCCAAGCTGGGGCTTTCCGTCTGCTCCGGATGGGTCCAGAATGACGCAGTACTCTCTGGAGCTCAGAGTGGTCACGTCCACTATACCCCGACCACCTCTTCAGATACCGAGGGAATGTGTGCCTCTCTGTCTGCCACCGTCACCAGCCATTCCTCGCCAGTTCTACGCTTCATGTCCTCCTGCATCCCTTGAACGGACGCAGAGCACGCACACATGCAAAGCACGCTGCCGAGACCAGAGCAACAGGACATTAGCATAACAAACGGGAAGACCACAAAGACATGAAACAAATGAAAGTGGGGTCTCATTTGGAGATTAAAAACATTTTAGCAAGAAAGGTTCCATGTACAGAGGTTTCATTTCACATCTACAAAGCACTAAACAGGCTGGTTTGTTTTGTCCAATGATTGAAATGCAAAGAAATAAATAGTTACCTTATCAGTGAGGATAAAGGCATTGACAATATCCACAACTTCCTCATGTGCTCCAGGCAGGTAAGCTCCAACTTTACAGACCTGCCACTCCTCGCCTGTCACACACATTATATGACAAGTTTGCAATCAACCATATCTGTATTATCTATCTGGCCAGGCAATCAAGTGAATCATCATCTTACACTGATGTAAATACTAACACTTTACTAGGGTGAGGAATTGAGAGGTTGGAGTCCAGCGGTTTGCTGGTTCCTCTGTTCTGACACAGCTAAACCAGATAGAGCAAAAATCTATTTGCATTAAATGCAGTGTTTAAAGAAAGGAAGCAAAATAATTGGGTGGTTAACCTGTAGTTTGGATAGCACTTATGCCAGCTAGGACAATACCTACGTTAGCTGAAGTTGTCAGCTAACCTGGTTTTAGTTGTCTACAGACGACATTCCTTTAAAACTTAGTTAAACTCCTTATGCTTGAAGTTTAAGTAACTAAAATGCCTGCCATACAAACAGTTATTTTGCCTCTTTCCATTAAAGAAGAAAAATTGGGGGAAGTATGGAAAATGCAAAAAAAAAAAAAAAAAAAAAAAAGCAGTTCCTTACATTTACTTTGCCTTGTATTGCAGACAGTATGAACCCAAGATATTTCATGTTTTGTCTGGTCAACTTCATTTCATTTGTTAATAAAATTCCTGCAATTCAGGCCTGTAACACAATCCAAAAAATGTTGGGACGGGGGTAACTTAAGGCTTGTACTGAAGTAGAAAAGTAAATAATGATGTAATTTTAAACATTTACATTACATTTACAGCATTTGGCAGACGCACTTATCCAGAGCAACTTACATTAGTACAGCCTTACAATCCAAGCAGTTGTGGGTTAAGGGTCTTGCTCAAGGACCCAACAGTGGCAGAGGTGGGATTTGAACCCTGCACCTTCTGGTCCAGAGTCCAGTACCTTAACTGCTAGGCTACCACAGTCCCACAGATGATTGTAATCATGATTTGGTACAAAAGCAGTATCCACAAAAGTCTTTTAAGGAGTGAAAATGAGCAGATTTATCAATAAATTCAAGAGAAAATTATTGAAATGTCTAAAAACAAATGTTCCTCAAAAAAGATTGGAAGGCATTTTTATATTTCTCCCTCTACAGTGAATAATATCATTAAATGATTCAAGGAATCTGGCAGAATTTCAGTGCGTATTACAAGGCCTCAAGCTTAAGCTGAACTCCTGTGATCTCCAATCCCTCAGCTCAAACCATCACTCATCAATAGGTGACAGACCCACATGGGCAAGGGATTACCTTATCAAGCACTACAATACAGAGTTACATTCACAAATGCCACTTAAGTCTTCTTTTGTGCACAGTAATGTTTTATGTTAACCAGAAGCGGCATCAACTTCTCTGGGCTCGGAGGCATCTGGGATGATGGATCATCACACTGGAAACATACTGTGGTCAGATGAATCAGTATTCCAGATCTTTGTCAAAAGGACCATCCAGACTGTTATCAGCAATAAGTCCAAAATCCAGGGTCTGACACGGTATGGTGTTGGGCCAGTGCCCTTGGCAAAGGTCATTTACACTTCTGTGATGGCAGCATTAATGCAGAAAAGTACAAGAGATTTTGGAGCAACATACGCTGCCTTCAAGACGTCATCTATTTCTGGGATGTCTATGGGGTTTTCAACAAGACAGTGCAAAACCACATGCTGCACACATTACAAAAGGTATGGCTATGAAAGAAGCCATGCCTTTGTAATGCACATCCCCAAAAGAGAAAGTGTGGAGAATTTTGAATAAAAAAATAAAAAAATAATAAAAATAAAAAAATAAAAAAAAGGAGACTGACCTGTCACTCGTCGGACTCCACTGCGGTCTATGCCCTCCTTGCGGGCTCGGAGGCGAATGGCTTGATTTTCCCGGATCACCGTGGCTTTGATCGTCTCCAGTACGGCCACCTCCTTCCTGGGGATGTACGTTCCTGAATGAGAAGTTAACAAGTTAGTTCATTAAAAATTATATTCAATTATCTTCATTAAAGTACAGGCAGCCCCTAATTTATGATGGGGATACGATCTGATTAATCCATTGATAGTTAAATTTATTGTAAACCGAGGAGTTTAATATATACTGTACAGTGGTGCTTGAAAGTTTGTGAACCCTTTAGAATTTTCTGTATTTATGCATAAATATGACCCAAAACATCATCAGATTTTCACACAAGTCCTAAAAGTAGATAAAAAGAACCCAGTTAAACAAATGAGACAAAAATATTATACTTGGTCATTTATTTATTGAGGAAAGTGATCCAATATTACATACTAGTGAGTGACCTTGTGAACCTCTAGGATTAGCAGTTAATTTGAAGGTGAAACGAGTCAGGTGTTTTCAGTCAATGGGATGACAATCAGGTGTGAGTGGGCACCCTGTTTTATTTAAAGAACAGGGATCTATCAAAGTCTGCTCTTCACAACACACGTTT